>JBCAUA010079679.1:0-10793 GCA_038406235.1 Peronia verruculata | reverse complement strand
CAACCTCCTGTAGTGGTGGTTATCTCAGCTGTCCACAACTGTGGTCAAAAAATAACATAACACTATTGTGTTATGTGGTTGCCCAGTACAAAGGTATAACATAAGCATTGTAAAGAAGGAAAATATCACTTTTTTGTTGGTTATGTGACACACAAGTCACAAAAAAATTCTGAAAAATTCACCATATCATGAAAATGTTTTTTTTTCTTATTATGATAATTTTTTCATAATTTTCTGCACCATGTGTTGCAAATAACAAGAGAAAAAGTGATTTTTTCCTTCTTTGCAATGCTTGTTCTATACTTCTTGTACTTGGCAAAGGGAAGTAACCTAGCTGGCTGAAAAAATGGCTCATTGCTCTTCATTGGTTCCATATCCCTTTTAAAGGTTTTATTGGGCCATTCTACATGTATAACACAGAGAGAGTGAGAGAGACGAGAAGGAGAAACAATTTTTGCCCAACTCAGCAACAGGACTAATGGTAGCGTATACAAATTGAAGTCATAATAAACAAATGGTAGGAGAAAAAGACAAGATTTACTGACTATGTGAAACACCAATCCGAAAGTCAACACTACTGTTGTTTTTCGCGATGATCTAGATCTAGACTAGATCTGCAGTGCCGATATCTCGAAACGGGACTAGCCACTCCAAAATTATTATTTAGATATCCAGCCTAGATATTGATTTGATTAGTACTATTTTAGCGGGCTAGGATTTGCACTAAACTCAAAATAATGCTCTGACTACAAGTACATGGTCCTAGATCTAGATCGCTCGGCCTGACAAGAGTGGCTAGGCCTCAATTTTCTCTTTGAAAGTTAAAGAGTATCGCCATGCCAGATCTGCCTATGACCCATGCCTAGGCCTAGATCTATCTGTCATGAATGTCTGTATTGTGAAGTGAAATGGTGATTTAAAAAAAAAAAAATAGATCTATATATTTTCTTCAAATTTATTTTATTATTATGTTCTTCTATTTTGATAGAATTTGCTTAAAAGTTGCGAAAATTGATAAAAGTTGCAAAGTTTGGAAAAATCGCGCAGTGCACGAATTTGTGCAAAAGTTGCAAAAGCGAATTTTTGCGGGGCCAGGTAGATGGAACGGGCCATATGATGTAGTCAAAGTGGTTGGCCCAAACCTGGCGGAACATTGCATCAACCTTACGTCTAGCAAGCCCATTCGCCAGAGGCCTTACTCAGTGTTTTCTGCAATTCATGAAGACTGTCACAAAATGCGGTGGTAAGAAATGGCTGATTTCAGGGCGAAAATTAAATGCACAAAAAAAAAAAATATCTCGGGAACTAATCAACAATTTAAAACAATTCAAAAAGCATAATCATCAGAAGCCAAAGCTTTATCTTTTGAGGCTATTTGCATTGTCATGCATAGGCTTTGAAATTTTCACTGCAGTGCCTACCTTTAGTTGCCCCATTTTTGTTGTTAATCAGCTCTCACTGTCAGACTGACAGTCAGGAGGAAGATTCCCCTCCAAGATGCATGTTTCAATTCCACCACACTATTCATTGAATGTGCCATGGTATCCCCATGTTTTGTATCTTTATTCTGCCCTGTTAGTTACAGATACCATTACTCTGTGACTACCTGGAGATTCTCGAATTTTCTGTACATTTAGCCGTACATGTTATGTTTGTAACTGTGTTAATCCGGAATATTTAACAAAGATTTAAAAGTACATAGAATTATCCAGATTATCAATACAAATCGAGATTATTTTCATCCAGATCTCTGGCCATGTCAGTTAGTTTTTTAAAAATTAATTTACAACAAACCAGCCTTCTTTTAATACCCCTATGTGAAAATCACTTGATGGCCATTGGTATAAAAGTTAAGTCATACTTGATTTCTTCTTTCATACAGAGATTTTTTTTTTTTCTTTTTTTTTTCTAGAAATCCAATATAGCCTCGTCCTATGAAACTATCCACAAATACTTTCTAAAGAAAGCCTTCCCAACATTACAGCTATGAATCAGATTTTTTTAACATTATATGTTTGGTCTGAGTTTCTTCAGAGAATAGGGGAGAAAGAGATACGGTACATTCCACTAATAAATTAGAGATAAGGTAAAGGTCTCAAGGGAAGAAAAGAAAGCAACTAGTTTACTAGAGATAGCCATGCAGTTTGTTACAAGCATTTCCAGATCTGCACTTACTACACGTGAGGAAACTTGGAGATGGTAAAGAAAAGTTCACTTGTACAGTTATATTGCCCCTTAAGTTTCTCCTCAATCTGTGGCCCTTGGTGTAAGTGCACCCAGGAGGTGCAGGCCTGTGTTGCACAATTTGGTTTGGATAGACCTGCTTTCACATATATATGGAATTGTCGTTTCGGTACTTGAAACTGATTGTGATGAGAGCAATGGATGGACATTCTCATATTGGGGGGTTGGAATCGTAAATATTTTACTTCATAGATATTAAATTTTGAAATAAAAAAATGTTGTCAACTTTGACAATGTGTTATTATTACTTTACATTATCTATACACCATAAAATAATACCAGTGAAAAGCCATACACTTGGTCTTTCTGATTAGTAATTTAATTTTGCCATAGAATGCCTCTGTCCAATCATAACTGTTAAAAAAGAGGTCTATGTGTCTTTATATTGTTAAGTGTGCCAGGACTAACCGGAGCATATCTGACCTATTGACCTTGACCAACCTGATGCGTTGGCAGAAAACCAAAGGAATGGCGGTGAATAGCTGTGTGCTGTGTCATTAGACATAGGATGTCTGATTTTACTGATTCTACCTGTTTCTACATGCTGTGTAATATATGATTAACTTTGGCTGATAGAGAAATATCTGAATGAAAAAAGAAAATTACAATCTTTTCCCTTTTTTTGAAAAACTTGATTTTGATGTCACTAATGCTCATATCTACCTCTTTGACCTCCTGCAGCAGGTTATGTGCATGACCCATTATATATACATACAGTTTGTGTTTGATTTTCATCCGTAGCAAGTTTGTTCCGATTCATCCGGAATTTAACTGATGATAATCCTGTTTTCAGCCTCACAGAAAACTTTGATTATATCAAGTGCTTTGATTATATCACCTGTTTGCAGCCTCATAGAAAACTTTGATTATATCAAGTGAAGGTACTGATTTTTGTGCACCTGATTATTCTCTGCTTATGAAGGCTATTTGAGATCAAATTTCTTTATCACATTGACAAGTTGGAAGGTGTAAATTACTGGTATTGAGAGAGCAAACCCAAGTACTGACCCGTGTGAATAATAATGTTGCAGTGCTCGAGAAGTGGATTGCATTTCATTTGCAACAGCAGTCTGACAGTGTTTTATCGTTCTAAAGGACAGCTGTAGTCTTGGCTGTTACCATGAATTAAGGATGAGTAAAGCTTTGATGTACATATGCCATACTTGATGGTGCTTGGCGGATAAAAATTGGGATTGAAATTGCTGGTTGGTCCTGCATATTTGCAATTGAAACTGCTAGATGGGGCTTATGATATCATCACCATGTAAGTGTTTTACTGCACATGTAATTGCACACTCGGCTTTTCATTTTAAGCCATAATGTATGCAGTAAAATATGCTTGAGGGTCTTGTGGGTTAGGGATATGCCAGACCTTCACCACTTATATGGGAAATGTGAAGTACGTATTTGTTGTACATGTGTGACTGTGCTGCAGTACTTGTCATTTCATCACTCACACTTACAGTTGAAGCACCCATGGCTTTTCAAAACATTTGTTGTGCTTAAGTGCAGTGGCCTGTGGGAAGGGCAGTTAAGGGAGGGTTTCACTTGTTTAGTGAATGAGAAATTCATCATTGCTTTCAAGTAGTAACAATTGGTAATAATAATATCAGGGGAAATAATTGGGCATGTGGTCTGTTTGAACAGAGCCAGAACTGTCAAGCTGGTCCATTCATTTCTAACTAAAGTGAAAAAGTGATAAGGGAGAAAAGCTCACAAGTATGTCTGATGTTCCTTACCTAACATTAACTACAAGTGAGTAGGGCGCATTTTGCTGATCAATTATCCGATTGTCAGTAGTTAGTAGACTGTAGGAATTACACACTTTGGTCATGCTTACCTGGTCATGAGAATGGTGAAACGCTGCCTAAATAATGTAATACATGTGTATAAGATAGCAGTGGGCATCTTTTTGTTAGACCAACTGGTCAACAAAGTATCACTCCCAATGGCCAAATACTGCAAGGGATGTGGACTGAAACATTAACGATGGCATGGGAAACATCCTAATTCCTGAAAGATTTGGTCCAATCAGAGTACTGGGCCAAGTTATGACTAATCTGTAAGTGGAAGCATGCATGATGAGAAGGGATGATATGTTGTATTATTTCTCAGAAATCCATTATTTTTTCTTTGATTTTGAGTATATTTTTACTCCTTCGCTTTTGTAGAATGGTTGATTCCAAATAGTAAAGTCTGAGCCACACTTGTGTCCCCATGTACCGATGACTATTCAGGAAGTGACCCAGGATTATACAAAGCCAAGAATTTTCATGTCTTTTTGACTGAACTCAGACTTGCACTCACGCTGTTGTAGATTCACCATGGTTGCTGTACAATGAACCACAATGAAGGAATTGTTATCCTCGGTCTGAGCAATCTCTTGGCTGCACGACTGAGAACACCTGTTACTGGCTGGCAGTATGTACTTGCACTAACGATTTAGAAGACTCACCCTCAACTGATGAAGGTGTTGCCGCTGGAACTGAGGTCAAAGACAGTAAAGTTCCATACAACAATGATAAAACTCTTAGCAATCAGCAGCCCATCTACCACTGACCAATGATGGCACCTGGCAGACAAAAATGTCACATAACTTTAGAGTCATACAAGGGCATCGGAGAATGATGGTACTCCTGCTGATTACGTGAAGCAATGTGAGGAGCAGCAGCTTGTAGACAAAATTGAAAGTCAATACATGTACATATATATATGCTGCGGACTGTCATCAACAGGTCACCCTGACAACACATAGCTTACTATGGAGATGGTACAACACAAGTGTGAATGAGATCTGGGCTTTTTTGGGACTGATTACTGCCACGAGACTTGTACAGATTTGTACAAAACTGCTGGAGCATAGACTCCTTGTTTTGCTTGCCTTTCTTCATGGTGATCATGAAGAGGAGTCAGATTTCAATAAATTATCATTTTTTTATGGAAGTGGATAGTTGGACCCCGGGTATATATATCACTCTGTCATTATTCATCATCAATGATCAATGCACACCATAGATAATTAGCTCGTTGGACCTATATGTTAGTGTTAGGGTGGACCGTCACCCCGCTCGTCGGACCTACATGTTAGAGTTAGGGTGGACTTGTGCAGGTTGAACCAGAGGGTTGTTCTAGGTCTCTATGACAACCGAGAAGGTAAAGAAATCTTCCCTACAGATCAACAGTCCGTCGCCCGGGGTCCACCTATCCTAAGTGGATAGGTGGACCCCGGGTATATATATATCATCTGTAATTATTTATCATCAATGATCGTCGCCTGGGGTCCTCCTATCCTCTACCTTTTTTTTTATTTAACTACACAGTGAACAGATCCTAGAAACCAGTCTTTCAGACAATGTTCAAACTTTCTCGCTTTCTTCAAAGCTCGTTCCAGAAGTTAAAAATTAATTACTACCCCAGGGTAGAATTCGGCACGAGGCAAGGCAGTGATATAGTCTGGAAAGAAGCAATCTACTTCAAGTTTTATAAGCAGGACAAACCCAGTTAATTTGGCATCAAGTTTTTTGCAGTTTGTGACTCTACAAACTATTGTGGCTTTGAAGTTGATGTTGGACAGAAGTCGGCATGCCGTCATGGAGGGACCTTTGATATGACCATGAGACTTATGGACCTATACCTAGATTATGGCCATAGATTGTTTGTCAGCAACTGTTATACATTGCCAATTCTATTTCAGCATTTTGCAAGAAAGAAAAGACAAGTGTCTGAAGAATACTGAGGCTCGAGGATGAACCGAACTGTTGACCCTGTTGAAGAAGAAGGCGACCAGAAAGTCATGAACAACAATAGAATAAATCTGAACAAATTCCTGGACCAATGGGAAGTCAGTTTTCTTGAAACCAACCACTCGGACAATAAAGTGGATACGGACAGGACAGACAAGAGCAGGGGAGAACAGATGCAACATGAGGCAGTTGTTAGCCATAACAAATTCATGGGTGCTGTGAACTGATGTGACCAACTAGTTTAAAATAATGCCATTCTTTCAAAGAATGAAACAGTGTTTCTTCCCCTTCTTATCCTTTTTTTTTTTTTATGACTACAAGTACATCCCTCACAAAGTTATGACAGCCACCAAAGGCAGAGGCTCCTTGGAACCCCAAACTTTGTGCAGAGAGCTGGTAAAGGAGATGATTAGCCTTGCGTTGAGCGTAGATGTGCAAGACCAGAACAGAAGAGGAAAATTTCCTCATTTCCACATTTTAAATGTCAGTAATGGTGGCAGCTGATCTTCAGACTATGATTGACAAGGAGGCATTTCCCCTCTGAAATTAAACACAAGAAATTCCTGGAGAAACTTCAACAAGCCAGACTCTTAAACTGTCCCTCTGACTAAGTCAGAAGTACTGGGCCTCACCGTGGCGCAGAGGTGTAACATCTTCAAGAATAAATTTATTCAAGAAGATGGCTAACGCAGTACACTGCAATTTTACTTTTAAGGAACCTCTACTCAATCTCTTTGAAAAGTGATCACGAACATAAAAGATATTAGATCTCCTTTCCTTATGCAGGTTTGCAGATATCAAAGAGGGGCATATAATAATAATAACGCTGAGAGATTACAGTTTGAATTGGAGATCATTTTATAGATTACCTGCCCTTCTCAAAAGAGAGATTTGTATAATGGGAGATCATTTTGACCAGTCCTATTACTTCCCTTTGCCCGACAAAAGAGGTGTTGAGCAAAGCAGTTTAAAGAGGAAAAAGTCCGTTCACTTCTTGCCATTCAAAAGACTGATCACCAAAAAAATTTATAAAATTCTTCATATCATGATCATCGATTGTAATGTTTTTAGAATTTTCTTGATGTCTGCTTCAAAGTGCAAAAGTTTTTTTCTTTTTTTTTCCTCTTTGCACTACTTATACTTGTTCATTCCCTTAATTAATTGTCTGATCAAGGGAAGTAATAAGACTGAGCACAACAATTAAGATACTAGTACTGTCTTCCCTCATTCACCCACACCCTTCTCCCGCTGGACCCCTGTTGTGCTGGATCTCCCTTTCCCTGGGCTCTTTCCCCTTTATAAATATCCAAGATTGAATAGTACATGTAGTGATCAAAGAAGCTGGGATAAACTAGCATAGGGCCAGATGTTACTCATAATGCTATGCAGCAATGTCATTTTTTTTCACTCGGGGCATCTGGTTTTACAGGCCTAGCTGGCCACTGTCCGTTATAATGACAGGTTTGTCTAAGGCAGGCTATGGCTACAAGAGGAATATTTGACTGTTAAGGCAAATAACATTTCATGTCCCACATTTATTATTGTCTATTGTAGTACATATATGTAATTATTGTCTTTTGTAGTACTAGTACATGTATGTAATTATTGTCTATTGTGGTACTAGTACATGTATGTAATAAACCTGCAAAAAAAAGGACTGTGTCCAAAATACATGGTATAGACACGAGCAACAATACTTCAGTATTATCTTTGTCTAGGGAGGTCCCAATAGCCATCATACTAAGTTCTCAGTTTTCTTTTTGAGCAAGGGCAGTCATTCTGATTCTTGCATTTTTCTGAGAAATGCTGTCAGGTTTGATTAGTGAAAGTTAGTCTTTCATAAAGTTTGAATCAAGCAAGGCTGATCAGACATATAACCTTATAAAGTTATATAAAGGGGGAAAAAATAGGACTGCCAAGGAGGGTTGACTATAAGTATACATATAGTGAGTTCACTTGGAGTGGATGGACAGCACTTATTACTTACATGTGCATGCACCTGAAATGTGAGCTACGGAGCAAATTATATACACATATATATTACATTGTTGTGTTGTAACTATTCCTCTTCATTCCTTGTTTTAATGACATCATCCCTCATTTTTTTATCAGTTAAAATTGCGCCATTGATGGTTAAGTGCACATGTGGTGTTTGAGCTTCATGCATTTATGTCATAGTCCACAAATTTCATAGATGAGAATGAAGAGTCCATAGTATGCTCTGAAATAGCTTTAACCTTGAGGAACATTTCATCACTGTCATTCCACTTTTGCCCAAGTCATTTTGAGCTGTTTTGAGAAAATGGATAAAAACCATGTTTAGAGATAACAGCAACGTGATTTAGGCAAAAAAGGGTTTAGCTTCAAAAGTAGGATTAACTCAAACGAAACAAAATAACTCTCATGTCACAGGTAGACCTGAACATGGGAAATCTGATGAACATCATAACTCAATTCATGAAAAAAATGACTCAGGCACTTGTGGAATGACCATGACAATTTGCATCATCGCTACCATGAGACATGGCCATTGGAATTGTTTTTTGTTTCAGGCTCTGCATTGTGGAAAAAAAAGAATCATTATTTTTGTTAGTAAGGGAATAGTTTTGGTAAGGGCTCCTGGTTCTTTTTCACACTTGCACCCATTCCGCCTTAAATTTTCATGGGCTGGCCTCAGCCTCTGAAGTCAGACTCCTTGTGATATTGAACCGAGGGCCTTTATATTTTGCATGTGTAACTTTTTGCAGATTTTACAAAATTGAAAACGTTTCAATTGTCCAGAAATGCATTGGTATTACTTCACATTTTAATTCTTTTTTTAGTTTTTGTCCTGTGAAATTCATGTTTACAGAATTGTTTTGTTTAAGTATTTAAAAAAAAAAAATATGCATTTACAATTTTTTTAAAATGATAGATGTCAGGATATTTTGACATAGATACCTGACTACCCGTGTTTGCCTTCATTAATCTTGAGTTAGAGTCACAGAGCTAGTGAACTCAGATTGCTTGTGTGTGCAAGTGAGTTCTGCCAAGTTAATCATTGGTGGGTCAGAAGAAAAGGAAAAATAGCAAGAAAGGAAAAGAGAAAGAAAGAGAGAACGAGACTGAATAATGTATGTATGGCATATGACAGTACAAAAAAAAATATTTTTTTTAAATCATATTTTATGCATATATTCGAATGGCCAGAGTAGAGAGTGAGTAAAAGAGTTGGACACGTTGATAATGAGGAGATGGTTTGAAAACCACAACCCCGGATCATTGCATGATGACGGTATTGGATGAAGCATGTCTTTCACCAGTGTAATTATTTCCCCTTGCTATTCACTATTTGTTGATGTTGAAGTTTGAAGTGATTAAGCTTTGAAAACAATTCACTTTTCTGCTTTTAGCCTGAGATGTAGGCCATGAATGATTCAATTTCCTGATGTTTTTGTGAGGAAAGTGACCCATTCATGCATGTATTTCTTTTCTCAAATTTGTTTTGAATTGACCTTTGATTGATTGAAATAAAAAAGTTGAAAAGAATTTTTTATTTTCCCCAATTTTGTAGGATTTTGTAGACTACAGGATCACAGATTTAACTGGAAAATGAATCTCTTGGCTCTAAAGGAGCTGTGTTATTTAATGTATACTGTTTTCCATTATCTAACCAAAGGCAGGCCAAACAACTGCATTCATTTCCCTTTAACTTTCCCATGGTTTAAAAACCCTTACTTATATCACATACATGAACCATATATACTTGAAAACTTTGTCATCAGACCTATTCACCTCACTGGGCGACAACTTAATGAATGTGGTATATCAGTACAAGTATTAGTATTATATATATGTGCATGTAATTTATATGATGTCACATTCTCAGCACTGACAGGCAAGTGACATTACATTTCCTCATTGTCAGCAATTGTGACATTTTTACATTTCCACAATTTTGGTAGTTATACTATGTATGTAGATCTGCATGTCATGTATGTATTTCCAGTAGTTACAGTATGACATTCCATTTCGTCGTTTCCAGCAGTTATGACATGACATTCCATTTCCTCATTTCCAGCAGTTATGACATTACATTTCCTCCTTTCTCAGCACTTATGACATGACATTTCCTCACTGTGCCAGACATAGATTCTAGTTCATGTACATTTGTACATGTTGATCATAATTTGCACCCCAGCTGAGTAGCTGCATTTTATTTTAATGGCCCATACACCACTGCCTCTGCAACTCGAAGTTTCTAAACCAACCACAGGAACAAAATCACGTCTGACAAAATTATTATTATTTTATATGAATCTAACTAAAGACCTCATGTGCCAGCTTTACATGGCCTGCACGTGAGGTGCCGAGCAAGCAGTGTACCGTACTGTAAAGAAGAAGGAAAACAAAAACAAAAAACTTCGTTATTTGGAAGATATATCCCCCCCCCCCCATCCCCATATACATGTACATTAAATATAAGATAATAATAAAAGTACGGTAATGACAAAACTGTAACAATAATACGTAACAATAAGACGAAAAGATGTTCTTTTTACCATGCTAAGTTAATAATAATAACAATAATGATACATAATAATAAATAAATAAATAAATAAAAATAATTTTAAAAATTCATGACCTAGATCTATGTTCCAAGGAAATGCCAAGGCGAAGAGGTGCAGAAGTGGTCACGACTGTGAGGCGCCCCGATGTCTCTAGGTCTAGGCGGAGTTGGGACTAAGAGGAAGAGAAAGAGAACAAAGGATGAGATGAAAAAAAATAAAAATGGGAAGTGGGGGGGGGGGGGGGGGGAGGAGAAAA
>JBCAUA010079668.1:0-10793 GCA_038406235.1 Peronia verruculata | reverse complement strand
TGCAGAGATTATTTGAAAAGGCAACTAAATGTATGGCCTTATTTCTTTTTAATCATGACCAAAATTGCTAAAAGTGATATAACTTATTCAAATATAGATATAATAAGATGCCGTTTACAGTGAATATTGTAAACACCTTTGTAAAGAACTTTTATTCTTTGAAGAGTATTAAATTTTGCCCCTGTATGTTTGAAAATATTGATGTAATTTAAGAGTTTTGTCAAATCCCAAAATTATAGGTTTTTGTCAAGGGCCATAACTCACTTTTCAATGGATTTCTGTGACTTTAACATATTGTATGTAAAATATGATGTTCTTTAACTTGTCTTCTTTGAAAAGTACAGAAATATTAATATTTCTATGAGATATTTCAAATTTATCAAAAAACGTCGCCATCTTGGATTTTTGGCGGCCATTTTGAATTTTGTTTTTGGCTCAGACATTTTTTTTAAACCACACCCTATGGACAACATATTTACCAAGTGGCTTGCTTCTATCACAATCTGAAGTTTTGACCCCTATTTGGCAAATAAGCAAGCCTACTATAAAACTGTCATCGTGTTCGCTGTTAGATAAAGACATCGCCAAATGAAATTTGGATTTTCTCGAAGCAAAGGTTTTTCTATACAAAAGGTGTTTGGTGCAGGCACATTAGAGATCAGCTCAGCTCAGTTTGTGTCTCAGGTTCCCGACTGCCCACTCCACGGACAGTCCAAGCCCTGACCATTGACACAAAGACCAAAGTCCACTAATGAAATGTCGAGCTTAGAGAGCCGGTCACTATTCCCATCTGTCTGACTATAGCCAGGGGGAAGCACAATGAAACAGGGAGGAGAAGGAGGAAGGGGGGTGGGGTGGTGAGCCTTTGGTCATGCTGAGATGGACAACATCCACACAGTGAGTGGTCAGGAATCGCTGTGTTTGATGGCGGTCGGCCGGGTTCTCATTGGTTTCAGATCAAATGTTGGGAGTCCGCCTGGCCATTTGCTGAATGATAATTCTGTGATAGATGGTAGTAAGAAAGGCTACAAGAATTTGCTGACATGTGTCTTTGTGTCTTTTTTGTATGTGTGAGAACGAGAGACAAGGAGAGAGGAGAAAAAAATAACAGAAAGAGAGAGAGAGAGAGAGAGAGAGACAGCGATATTGGACGTGTGAATAATGTCCTTGACCGTCACATTAATATTGATACAAATAGTCTAAGAATTCATTTGGTCACAATTGGCATGGATGTCTTGTACCGTCTGTCCCTTGTGTGTCTAATCAATTAAGACTGAGTGGGTTTTCCCTTTGAACACAACCGATGAGTAGATCTGACATACAACTCACGATCACCGCCTGGTTCTTGTCCTGTCAAATGTTCCATTGTCTCGGCGCTACGCTTGATGATAACGCTCAGAAATGTGCTAGACACGACCGATCAACTAGAAGTCAACAAGGAGATCAGCTGTGACATTTGATTATCACTGTAACAAACAGTGATATATAACCATCTGAGTACTCATGATTTCTTACAAATGGAGAAAAAATGCCAATAAATTTGCAGTCGATAAGACAGTCGATTTGTGTCAGAGAATCTGCCAAACCGGTCATTAGGGCAAAAGGAGAGTTGCGATACATGCTGCAGTAACAACAACAACAACAGCAACAAAAACAACAACAACAACAACAACAACAACAACAACAACAACAACTAGTAAAGTTTGTATGTGGTTTGTGTGTAGGTTTATGTGCAAGAAGATGGTATGCAAATGAAGGGATGGTCAATACTTGTTAACATTATGCTTACTTTTTACGACTTCATTTATATAGATGACGTGTAAATGTATCTTACCGTGTTGCCACACTAGCCGTGATCGTGTTAATCCTGAAACAAAAAATAAAAAATAAACAAAATAAACAAACCTACTTTGTGAATTTTTGATTCAACTCTCTTTATACTGTACAACAACAACAACAACAACAACAACAACAACAACAACAACAACAACAACAACAAAATCTTCTTTTTTGTGTGGGAAAAAGTAATAAAGTTATCAATCTTATTTTATGTTATATTAAATGTGGCAGATCTGTATTATCCTGTACCTGTTATCCTGTCATCCAAGGAAATTATGGAGGAGAAAATATCCTGGCAAATATCATTTTGGGCAAGCAGTGAGCTTAGAAAACAGCGATCTCTCTGGCAGGCAAAAATATGGATTGAAAGAAGAATTTGAGAAAAAATGCCCCAAGATATGACTAGAGGAAACTATAGCCGCACGTGCAATGAAAGAATTTCCTTTTTACCCCTCGGAGGCAAATTGGCAGATGATTTGATAAATTAATCACACGTTATCTCATCATTGGTGTCTGTTTTCAATAACAATATATTCTCCACACCTTTGTACAAATTGGCGCTAAAGTTTTTATGTAAAATTATCATGATTTTTCAGAGAAGCAAGTCCAACTTCAATGAGACTACTCTTATCAAAACCAAACCAAGATACAATGCTTTCGCTATACCAATTTCTGAGTAAAATGTTACAAATGTGGCCGAGATTTGAACATGAAATAGAGGAGAATAAAGTTGAGACTTTACAGTACAGAGCGTGTACAGAACGTCACAGCAAACCAGAACAAGAAAACTCAATGAGAACATAGGGAGGCAAACACCAGACAAAGCGAACCTGATACTGACACACAGGAAAGTGACAAAGAAACAGCAATAACTAAACCCCAATTTTCTTCCACATAATTATTACAAACTGATAATTCGTTGTTTGACAATGGTATAGCTTAGGTTTACAAGCTGTTCCTCATCTTAGGAGACCAACGCTAGGATTGTCATGCGATACTTTGGCAAAATTCCTTAGCATCTACAATATAATACAGTAAGAAAACTAGTCGGCCTGTAGAGGTAATTCTTGCCACTACTGAAACATTAATCAACATACAAGAACCGAGTGCGCAATCAGCAGGTTGGGTTTTACCGACACATTGAAGGTGAAAGAACTGAGAGAGAGAGAGAGAGAGAGAGAGAGAGAGAGACAGACAGAGAGAGAGAGAGAGAAGTTCTCAGTGGAAGACAATGCCACGGATAAGCTGAACATCTCGGACATGGGCAAGTTGTGGTGGATAAAACAAAGATAATCCAGGCTGGCGTGCTCAGACAGAGAGGATCACGGAGATATTAGACATTTCTAAATACTCGCTATTATTTCTAACTGTAGCCAAAGTTAGACCAGGAGTCAGTGGATTAGCCTAGTTGATCGCTCTTTTTCCTTCTCTTTTTTTTTGACATGTCCGCCTACTTTTGTCTTTCCTTTCCCTGATTATGTCTTGAAAATCATTTGTTCTTCTCATTTTTGGTCACATTTTTGTCCTGTTTTTGTTTTCTGAGATTCCGAGCCTCTTTTATATTCTCATTTCACGTTGTTCCTTGTTGTTTTCTCCCCCCCCCCCCCCACCTTCCTTTTCATCTCTCTATCTCCGCCATTCCCTCTTCTCTGTTCTGATTTCATTCTTTCTGCCAGATACCATCTGTCTTCCTGACATTCTCAATGGGTCTTCAAAAATATCACGACCTTTCTTGACTTGTGACAACATCATTTTGTCCCTCCCCCCTCCCACTTGCCCCTCCCTCTAAACTGTTGATATAGAACATTCCTATGCAAGAAACAAACTTATGCTATACCGACATAGCAAGGGATTCTTTCTTTTCTTTCCAGCTTGTCTGGTGCATTTGTTTGTTTTCAGTGTTGTTGACGTTGACATATTTGTCTCTTGTTGTCTTCCATGCATTCTCTGGGGTTATTTTGGTCTTTTCTTTACTCATACCTGACCACAATTTCAAAAAACAACTCCAACCGACAGGGACAAGCAATCAATAAAACATATGTACACTAGTTCACAGAGCTCAGAGCAAAATGAATATTGTGTTTAATACTAAAGAAACACTTCGATGGAATGGTCGATTGGCACTGTGTTTGTCCTTCTACAACAAGGAAATCCGCCGAGTGGAGAGAAAACAAATCGGAGAGAAACCAATGGTTGGTTTATTGGTTCTTTGACGGGTGGGGGAAGGGGGGGGGGGCAGAAAACCGATATTTGCCGTCAATGCTGGATACGTTGACAAGGGAGCCAGCAAGACCAACATGCCAGCTGACATCTTTGATCAGGAATACTGACCTGACACCCTGCCTGTTCTAGTTTTACTTGTCAGAAATCAACTGTTCAGGCTTATGTCAATGACAGCCAAAAGTAGTTCTTAGAAACAAAACTCAGCAAATAAATGACAGTTGATCCTGTGCAAGCCAGAGTGTCCATACACGTTAAGAAGTTGTCAAATAATATCGACAGTTAGACAGTTCTTGAGAATTGTGAAAGCGAAAAAAATCTCGAGTTTTTATTTTATATAAATAACGGGGCATTCTGAAACATGCGCCATGTGATGAACATGTTTTTTGTTGTTTTTTTTTTTTTTTTGTCCTCATCGTAATGTATATTTTTTGTTTCATAACTGTTTGCTTCACTTGTATCAAATATCAAAGAAAATGGGATTCCCTCCTTTTTTAACAATGCTTTATTGTACATCTTGTAGTCGTCGGCCAAATTGGAAAAGGGAGGTAACAAACCTTTCTGTGTCAGGGGCTCATAACTCTGCTGCTACTTAGTCCACAAGGCCAACAATTCACCAACAACGTTGGGGACACTGCAAAAGCTTTTCACATGGAGGCTGACATTGTTATACACATACAGCGTTGGAAACCTCACTACAGAAGTTTGCCGTCCAGAACAAATGCCTTGGAGGTCGCGATGACATTTCCCAGCTCCAGTCACATTGAACTATCTTCCCGCTCAGACAGCAAAGTTTTCTTTTTCTCAGGTTAAGAAACATTCAGTTTTCTTTTCTTTTTTGTACAAAAAAAAAAAAAATTGTGGTATCTGTCACAAAATAGTAAAAAAAAGAAAAAACGCCCCTAACTGGAAAATCCCCCACCCCCTTCCCCGCCCGGGGAGCAATAAATAATCAGGGTATTGATGAAGTTGTAGAGCCTGGGTATAATAGAACATGTCATTTCTTCAGCTTTTGCTAGGTTAACATGCTTTGCAAAGTCAGTTTTATCATTTGGAACAGCAGCAGTATCAGTCCATAAAGAGGTTCAAGTTTCTCATCATATAGTTTTGAATTTTATGATAATCTGTCTTGTTTTCAGTAAAACTGTGTGCTAATCTCATCTCAATCTCATAACAATTCTCCCACTTCTTTTCCCGACCTAAGTGCCTTTCTACAGATTAATGTCGACATCTCCTACAATTTATTAGCCCCCAAATCAGCGTTCCTTTGTAAAAATACCTCAACAGCGTTTTTCATAGCGCCTAGCAAATTTCAGTTAGCAAGCACAATCTTTTACAAACTCCTCAGAGGTCATTGACCTTCCGCCCTAGAAAACGCCATGACAATGTTAGGAAATGTGGATTATTATTGATTTTTCCTTCATTTTCCATTTAGCTGAAGACAGATACAACAGTTCTATCTGCAACGTGGTCCATATGAGGCTGGCTGTTTTCTGAGTGAAAGATTTTGTTGTGTTGTGTAAGTCCTGGGCTAAACTAAGAAGTTTCCACAGAGAAAGAGAGAGAGCTGTTAGCCGACACTAAGAGACGGGCGGATGGCAATGGACGGCCTACGGCTTCTGTTCATGTATAAGATCTCATTTGGAATAGGAGTCCTCAAAATGTACCAAAAGTTGAAGATAAAAAGAACTTTAAGCACTAGATCCAGGCCCATCTTTTTCCTATCTAGAAATAACAGTAGTTTGGGGACTACGCATATGAGATCGATTTGTAATGTGTGTGTGTGTGTGTGTGTGTGTGTGTGTGTGTGTGTGTGTGTGTGTGTGTGTGTGTGTGTGTATGTGGACGTGAATGTGTTTTTATGTGCTTGATTAGTTATTTCCTCTTTTTTAAAGCTCTCAGACTTTGTTGTCTTCAAGACTGGACTTTATATCAATTCTCTGTAGTATTTTTTTATTATTAATAATATTACAATAAACATGTGCAATATAAAATTTACGGTTTCTCTCCTTTTTTTTCTTCAATTCCAAAATGCAGAAACATAACAACATAGCTAAAGTGACACATAAACATACACATATAAGCACATTTAACTACCCCAGGCTACAGATAAGGGCTGGAGATCGACTCTATTTACCCACAGTTCCCTCCATTTCTCTTTTCTGTCCTTCACCACGAGTCTGCAGCACGCGCTCCTCTGGCCTCCCCCCCCCCCCCCCCTCTACACCAGTCATTCCTCTTGTTCTTGGAAACAACTCTGAGAAATCCTGCCTCACTAGAGATACTCTGGCTAATTCAAGAAAGCCATCCCATTGTGTCAACAGCTTACCTCCCCTTCTCATCTCTTCTTCCTGTCTATTGCGGAAAAAGCTCTTCAGCTTTAAGCAAACTGTGCTCGTCTCTTCCGTAACTCTTCTCTGATGAAAGATTGACTTTGTCTGAGGGAAAAGTAAAGGCCAGAACAGAGTCTGTCATTTCCTCAAATCCCTGGATCATTCACATTGCTTCCTCCTGAACAGATGGACTGCAATAAATGGTCGGAGCGAGTTCAAAAGGATAATATCAGAGTAAAAACATAAAGACGGAAATAAAAATATATCAAAACAAAACAAACAAACAAACAGAGAGGCAAAGAAACAAAATGTTGGATTTTAAGATAGTGGGATTTTTACATGCGCTTCCGATTCTTTCCCGATATCACAATGGAGAGAGAGAGAGAAAAAAACGTGATCAAGGGAAGATTGGCCGCCTCAAGCTCTCCACCATTGGAAGAACTGTAACAGGCATAACAGTGACACACAGACGTTCTCAGTATCCTGGAGAGCACACAAGACGGCTTCTTGTTAGGCGCTCTAAACTTAACCAATCTAACAATAACATTCATTCACTGTAGTCAGCATTCATTTTGATCTGGGTCAAGTCAGGAAATGTCTGTCAATTAACTTTGTCAAGCATAACCATGTCGGGACCAGTCAAAATTGGAACAGTCAATTAGATAAAGACGGAGGGGTTAAGGTGACAGATGGCACCAGAAGAAAATGGCATTACGACAGCAAAGTACGGAACAATTCTTAATCATTAGGATGGAGAAAGATTTTCCAAACGACCTGTCTCTCTTTCTCTTACTCTCTTCTTTTACTCTTTTCCTCTCTCTCTCCCTCTCTCTCACTCTTTGCCTCCCCCCCCCCTCTTCTCTCCATCAGAGCAAGGCAAATTTGTGCACATCTGAAAGTCATCAATTTCCCCATCTCTCAGAGGAAACTCTCGGCCTATGAGCTGTCAGCAGAGCTCAGTATGAGCTGGCCTTCCCGCCAAATTAATAGACCGACACACCCTCCGCCAGTTTCTTCCTATAGCGTCAGACTCGCTTTTGTCCTGGGCCATTTCCTCGGCGGAGGAATCGATACGGAATTCGAGCTGGGCTGTTACCAAAAATTCGGTAATGTTACTGCTATCAAAGAGTGTGGGAAATGTGTTAACAAACACTGAGAATATTATTGTTGTCGATAAAATGAGGACTGACCCTGTTATCAATAGTTAAGCAGTGTATTTCGTACCAAATCCACATGACAGTTACCGTTACGAGACAGATAGACAGACAGACAGACACATAGACAGACACACAGGGCCCATTCTTTATAAGTGTCCTTGTTATAAAAAATCAATTGAGGATTGTCCTCACAGTTGTTATCTAAAGCTGTAAGTAACTGCTGCACTGAGAGGCAACTGAAAGTCTACCCTTTGACAATGGAGAAGCTGGGAATGGATGCTGTTAAAGTTTTCCTCTGTAAGTGCAATCCTGACAAATATGTACTGTAATGCAATGACAATGTCATGAATTATCAATAACTATGAGAACCGTTTCTTGACATTCTGCTGTTTACGCCTTGAAAAACAAATGATCAGCTTAGTGTCTTTTCCCTCAGCTCCTCTAAGACCACAAGTGTTTGATGATCTCAAATGAGAAAACGATTGAAGGCGTCAATCAAACTATTCTGACTCCAGGTATCGACGTCTTCCCTCAGGTCCAATAATGAGGTCAGCTGTCAGTCGCCGACCTGTATTCTTGGCCAATGTTGCCATCCTACTCTGTGGCTTACACAACCACTGCTAGTCAATGGCAGCTTTTTTACTTTTCATCAGTAACCTTTGTTTGTTTGTTTGTTTTTCTTTAAGCCTTTCAATCTTTAGAAAATACGATTATCTCGGCTCAAGTGGCTGCTTTTTGTTAAATGAGAATTTTGTGGCTAGAAATTCGGAATTTCGAAATTGCGCGGACATTCCGCCTACTCGACATCGATTCTGAACGTAGTTCATCAGTGGCATTATAATAGCCTGGGTTTCACTCTTTCCTTAAGAGTTCAGTTCTCCCTATTGGCATACTTGGAAAACATCGATATTTCTGGCCGTTTTTACCACATGACATTCTACTGTCTTAATTAACAACAAAATAGAACAAATCAAAACAAAGGCACTGTACGTAGCGACCGTGTGGTCAAAACAGACGCAGTCAGTCTATTGCAATTATAGTGTCTTATAGTAGCGACCGTGTGGTCAAAACAGACGCAGTCAGTCTATTGCAATTATAGTGTCTTCAACACGCGCAATTGCATCATTTAATTTGACTCGGCACACTGGATTAGACCTTCTAGATTATAAATCTAGATGTGAGATTCCAGAGGGGAGGCCCCAGCAGGTCCAAATTACCAGCTTCAGGGTATGATCACAATGAGAGTTAGGACTGGGGTCAGACTTAACGCTAGGGTTGGGGGAGGGGGAGAGAATGTGACATAAGATTTAATCAAGTGTTCTGGAACATTCTGTATCAATATTAAAAACACAGAGTAGCAAAACCATTGTCCATTGTATTACACATTTAGGGCATACTCAGCTTCAGAAAATAACAAAACTAATTGATAGCATTTTACAAACAAAAATTCATAGACGCCAAGGACATTTCCGGGGTAGTCTTGTCTTACTTTACTTCTACAGTTTCTACAGTACTTGTGTATCTGCCTAGTTCTTTTGTGTATTAAAAATTGAGCCTGCTATTGGCTTGTTGTTCCTGTTGCTATTGTCGTTGTTATTTGCGAGCAGTAGTTATTTGGAAGGTTTTGATCTCTGACGATTAGGAGATCTGGAGGGAAAGACAAACTATGTAGATAATTTCCGAACAACGTCCTGTCTCAGCTTGTAGCAGCACGTGCTCAGTATTACAGCGGACAAATGAACTAAACATCGGTCGATTTCTTGTTATTAAAGTTGTCAGTTAGTTTTTTTAAAAGGGAAGTTGGTTATTTGAGCAGCCTTTAAACCTTAGTATCGAAATGTCTAAAGTTAAAACTTCCGACCAACACACAAACCCAATCTGCGTAATCGGACTCTGTGGCCGACATGTCCGTCTGGTCCAGGCTGAATGTTGCCCGGGCCGGGAATGACCTAGTTTCTGATAGGGATGATTGAATGAACGCGTAATGAAAAAAATATGATTGACGGAGTGCGAATCAGATGAGAAGACATGGAAGATAGTTGTAGATTCCGGGGCTAGAAGATGGAAAAGAGAAGGGGAAAAATAAAGAGAGGGTAAAGACATAATAAAAACAAACAAACAAACAAATAAACAAATAAGCAGAAGAGTGAGAATCTGTTAAAGGACGGATGGTAGCGAAAGCTTTTGCGCGGTCTAGACTAAGAAAAACAACAAGAACAACAACAACAAGAACATAATAACAATAAAAACATAATACTAGGATTAACAAGCAAAAAAGTATAATAATGACCACCTTGTTATCTATCGAGCAGCCTGCAATAACTTGCTTCAGAAGATCACAGTTTACCTCAAGGCCTTTATGGTTTTATAGCGTCGTGCACATTGAATCCAGCCCCTTCCTCTTAACTGTTTAGCTCCAAAGAAAATGTAAGTGAATAAATGACTGAATTGAATAAATGCAATGAATGAATGAATGGCTAAATGCATGAATGGCTAAATGAATAAACGGATGAATAAACGAAGGAATGAAGGAAGGAAGAGATAAAATTGCAGTGGATAAGTTTGATGTTTATTTACATGGCACCAAGCAAAGCTGAAAATGCAGAGATGTATCGTAGAAAAAACATAACCAAAGGACAGAAAAATCGTTGTATAAATCAAAGCCAAAACCCTTGAAGAACAAGCGCATAAGCACAATGCTCCTTCCTCACCATATCTTCACAGTCTTTAAGGGGCTAAAAGCAATGATAAACAGTACTTGTCGTGAAAAAACATAACGTGGGGAAAGTCTGGTTCTGAGGAGGCTGCTTTTGATCGGCTTGTTCAGGGTGGATGTTCCTAATGTCGGTATAAATGCTGTGCGAGCATTCACCACAAAGATGAGAGAATTAGCCTAATTGTAATAAGGCCAAGTGACCCTCGGTGGTTCTAGGACTTTGCTCATCCAGCATGTAAAGCCTGCTTCGGTGGACAAGACGGAAGAACCCAATAGTAAGGTTCAACAGCTGAGAAGGCGATGCAGCAGGGCATTGTGGAGTGCTAAGGGCGTTGGGCTGGGTTATGTTGAGCTTGGGGTTTAACGACACATCAGCACGATTACGGCTATAGTGTGTCAAACACGGTAAAATATGTTTACACGTCAAGAAGAAGAGAGTGAAAAAAGCGGGACAGGAGCAAGGAGAGAGAGAGAGAGAGAGAGAGAGAAGAGAGAGAGAGAGAGAAGAGATGTGTCTGGAATGTCGAG
>JBCAUA010079646.1:0-10793 GCA_038406235.1 Peronia verruculata | reverse complement strand
ATCTATCTATCTATCTATCTATCTATCTATCTATCTATCTATCTATCTATCTATCTATCTATCTATCTATCTATGCACATGGATGAAATGTATATCACATTAAGTATATTAGTATAAATGATCGTCTGTGCATTCTGCCTGTGATTGTTTAAGGGAACATAACTGATCTGGGTAACTCAGCTACGCAACAATTATTTCATTTTAAAAGCTACTGTTTATCTGGTTCCAAAGAAATGTCCATGCGTCACTATTTTCCTTCTCACATTTCTCACCATCATTTCACTCTGAGCACTGCAGAAGAAAGACTCGCTCACCAATTCTGGGCTACCACAAGGCAATGAGATAATTGGGGAATAAATTAAAAAAAAAAACAAAAACATGTCTATAGCTACAACTTAATTTAAAGAATTTTCTTTTTATCCAACTCTAGGCTTTCTCAGAGTTCTGATATTATATGGGAAGGGTATTGAATCAGTATTTAATGGGAGCAGTTGTTTATAATGTTTTCGCACCGATTTGTATGCCCTAAATCAATAAGAAATATAACGATATGGAGAGCTGTGTGCCATTTGAGAGACTGTTTTTACCTCTATAAAGATCTTTTGGGGTCCCCTTGGCTGGTGTTTTAGACAGATCATCATTTCTATATTGGTAAAACATGTGCAGATTATAGGCTGTTTAAACGTTCGTCAGTGTATATTTTTATCTTCACTGGCTGATTTTTCTTTGCCATTGATACATAGTTCAGTTTGATGTCATTTTTAACAAATATACATGCTGTTGTTCTTCTGGCCAAAATAATTACGGACGTAAAAGAATTTTTGATGGATCAAGTTAGAGGTCAAGCATTGTGTTTACTCTAAAGAACATTACTGGTTTTACCCTGAGCTCAGTGTGCCAGTTAATATTAATGGGTAATGGAGCTTCAGAGCTCAGCATTAAGAGAAACCAAATATTCTGTGATTTGACATAACCAGCGATAGCCTGCATAACTGTGATATGGTCTTGCACAGCCATTCAAAATAATGCCAAGAAGAGCCAGAAAAAAGAATGTGGCCTTCTTCACCTACTGGTGGGAAATAGCCACAAACCATGGTTTTTCTGTAAGCAATCAGACGTAAATACTGTCCACATGACATCTGCGAGACAAAATTGGTTAACTGAACCTTTACCATACAATAATGCAGGTTTCAATTAGTCTGCTGCAGCGGACAGCAGGAATTTCTAGCTTTAAAATACAATAAAAAAAATGTATTTTGATGTTGTTATTGACTTTGTTGTTGTTGTTATTGCTGGTAGTGTTGTATTTGCTTTTGTTGTCTGGATAGAAAATGTTAGAAATATCTATCGATGTTAAATAAGAAGGAAACCCAATTATAACTTCACAAAAGGCATATCATCAGCCTGTTCAGGGTATTAAAGTACATAGCGAGGAATCTCCCTTTCGCTATGTGTTAAAAATGACCTTGCTTACTTTGTTAGTTAGTTAGTTTGTTAGTTAGTTTTTTATTTTGTTTTTAATTTGTTCTTGTTTGTTTGTTTACTTACTTTTTATTTTGTTTTGTTTTGTTTTCTTGTTCAAAATCCCATGTCGCCCCTAACATGGAGATTGTATTCGCCATCTGATAGACAACATATTTTGGGAATAAATTTTAATGTAGATTGTGAAAAGTACCATGATTAAAGCATTACTGGTTTGCCCTGAGTATATATATCCTGGTACATCCTCTGTTTCAAAGGATGAGAAGGGGTCTTATCTGAGAAATCTAAACAGCTTTATAGAATACCATATCAGAGGAAAAAGAGATAGGTCCCATAGTTAAGTAATAATTTAGATATTAATTAAGGATTTCCTCATAAGTTTCAGAGCCTAGGGGATCTCAGGAGCTGCCCGAAAGAACTCAGTGTAACTGATATATTTCGAGACTACAGTACCTGACAGGAAAGAGCACACTGGGGGCACAGATAGTCCGTGCTATTCCAGATGATGTCATTGCTGCAGGATTTACTGCACGGATGGTGGGAGGGGGAAGGAGGCGGCACTTGGAAAGGCCGATTTCGAATCAAAGCATCGATTTTCTTTGGGCCGGGGGAGGGGGGGGGGATTTTTTTGTTTTATTTAGAACCAGGAAACATATTTTTGCAGGATTATATGTCCACAATATTCCTACGCCTGAAAGAATATCCATTGTGTATTTGTTTTAACCTATTAGAGGGGTGGGATCAAAACTGTTTTATTTTCTGTTCCTGTTGATACCAGGAACTACTGAATTTATCATGGATCTTATGAGGATTTCTACTGTTAAAAACACTGGGCATTGGTTGCAGAGCTTAAGCCTTCAGATTAAGTGAAGTAAAAGAAAAGAAATGAGATGTGTCACGAGGAAATCAAGCTCTCGTCAAATTCTGAGCATAATGAGTTATTGGTATCACTGTGAAGATTATTCACTTCCTTTCTGTGTGGGAAAAATGTTTCGTTCTGCCTTAAGTAGGAGTCAAGGTATGAACAATTGAAAGCAGTGACAGTGGCCTGTTGCTGAGACTGAACTCAGCGAGAGAATGGCCAATTAGTTTTGTTAATCCTTAGTATCCATTTTTAGGTCATGCCACTTAATCACAATTTTTGGCTTTTACTCAGTCTAATTCAGCAAATGTAACTGTGAAATGCATTTTGGAGTGATATAGAAAGGTATGTGTAGAAAAGAAATGAGTTAAACATCCATTCACTGTTTTAAAAAACACGTGATTTCAACACGCCTCAGTTGGACTGATGCCTGATTTCATCATGCCGAGGTTTAAATGTCTTTACCAGGGTATATTAGCTTACCAAATTCAAAATATAGACACCAAGGCCGAATTTGGGATTCTAGAATAAACCCTTCATAAAGCAGTGGAGACAGAGAAAAAGTTAGTTTCATATTTCATTGGCTCTAGTTGCTTCGATATCCCTTCTGCCAAACTGTAGAGCTTAGTACACAATGAAGAAGTGCTAATGTGTTTTCTGGTCAATAGATTTTGTTTTAGTGTTAATTCGAAAGCTCGGGTTTTCTTGCCTAACTTTTCTAGTTTCCAAAATTGACCTAAATAATTTTATCATTATCCTTGGTGTAATGACACAAAAAGTAACAGCGGTTTTTGTTGTTTTTCCTTTGTTTTGTTCTGGTATACACTATATTTTTTTACGGGAAAAATAATAAAACTGCAAACTTGGCATAAACTTCATATATTACTGCATTTTCAAAATCATTTGTAAAAGATGCTTGGTGTTAAAACTGACATGCAAAGTTTTGAATTATTTGGTTTCGCAGTAACGGAGAAGATAGATTTTGAAAAATAGACAGGGTAAAACCCAAGATCGTGGCTGTTTCCATGGAAACCAGATTCTCTAACAAGTTCCCAAAGAGATAATGGTATTCTGACTTAGGCAAGCAGAAAAAAAGGCAGCGCCAGTCCCCACCCGCCCTTCCCATTCTCCCGTAGGAGAATGCCAAGTATTATGCCTTTCAAGTATTGTTTTTACTGAAGGTAACACTGCAGGTGTTAATTTAAAGAATGTTAATTTAAAACTGTCCCCTTCTTCTTTTTTCTAACGCGACGGTTACTATAGATTTCATGTATCATTTAATTTTTACGTTACAGGGTCTTTTTCTAATAAAATATTGCTTCAGACGTCGCAAATGATTCTCCCGAGTCAAAACCCCACTTACGCTGGAAAATGCTGAAAGTAACAATTAAATTCAGACCCCACTAAACCCTCTTTTCAATCTAGAGTCTCCCCATTTAAAACATAAAGTGAAGGGACTCAAGTATAATCAAATGTTAAATGGACAGCGGAAGACGAACAATCAATACGCATTTTCTTCCGCTGGAAAAGACTAAGGGTACAGTCAACACTCTCTGTAAGATATAGAACCAAGACGGCGAGGTCATCACTGATCAAGAAGCATGGTTTAAATGAATCATCATTTTATTCTGAGCATCTGACCCCGCCGGTCAGGTCCATACATAATTTGCTGAGCCCGATTCGGGATAATTGTGGAAAAAATCGGCGGGGTCGATTTTTGTCGATTTTTTGTTTTGGGGATTTTTTGTTTTGGGAGTTCAAATTGTCAATGAACTACTTAACTTTATTTTTACCAAGTGGTTTCGCCCAAGAAGATTTTCATAGTTGATTTTGAATGGAACTTAGTAAACCATCTTCGATCTGGTGAGGCAAAATCTGTGCGAACAAGGCAATTTTTGCCTTGTTTTACCCCGACCGGCCCCGACGCAATAAAAGTTTATTCCTCCACCTTTTTTTTTTTACGAATTTCATGAAAATAAATCAGTAAAAAAAAAAAAAAAGGGGGGGACAAAACAAAAGTAAGAATATCCACTATTTTTCTCTGATTTGGACATGCTGAATCCAAATTTAAATCGTAAAGATCCCCAGTTCAAGCATTCAACATATCACTCTCAAGATTAGCACTCCTCCCCCCCCCCCCCCTTTTCCTCGAACCTAATATTCTTTGTGCTAATACTTTTTATCCTAGTAAACTTAGTTCTCAACTTTGATGTATATTGACTTTAAGAGAACTGGCTGAGGATTATCAGATAATTAATTTATATTATTTGTTTCCTTTCAAACAAAATGCCAGATTTTTTTTTCTTCGTTATGCTGTTCTAGTATTTTTATTTTATTTTATTATTTTTTTCCTCTGAAAAACGTTTATAATTATTCATTTTCTAGGGTAAATGGATAAAACGGTCTGAACATGAGCGGAGCCATCAGCTCAGGGAGTTTGGAAAATTAGACAAAAAATGATTAACGTAATCAGAGACTGATTTTCCTATTAATCCCTCAACAACCGGAGTATTTCAAAACAATTCACTTTACAACAATTGAAAAGTAGTGGGATATGTATTCAACGTTAAGCAAAATTCAGCATGGGTCATGCTCGTGAATTCTCCACTTCTCACAACCAACCATTTACTGGTGAGTTGTCTGTTTGCTCCACATGTCCTGGGTAAGAAAAGTATAAGTGTGGCCGAAATGACAACTTTGCTGGAGGAGTTTATTGTCTCACCTTTGCTGTTTTTGTCATAGTATGCCTTTCACTAGATAAGAGCTGGGAAGGATACAATGCATTGAGCAGAACGGCTTTCCTCTCCATCACCTGGTACTTCATGATACTGGCACACAACTTTCATGTTCTAATAACTCCCAGAGAATGTAATTATTAGTAGTATTGTATGTTGTAATAATTATGGTCTTCACGTCCACAAAATGGTCAGCACGGGGTCAACAGTTATCCTTTTGCATCTTTAGTCTCGTCACTTGTCATCATCCCAATCATCAAAAGATCAATGCTCTACAAAACTACAAACAAACAAATTATAAAAAAACAGAAAACAAGAATTTAAGAATCCCTAATTTTAGAACCTACTTTGCTCTTGCCATGCCTACCATTTTCATCTACGTAATTAAACATTATCTGTCCCATCTCCGTGGAAGATCTTCATATGAGATTACCATTAGCACCTATAAACAAGCAATATTATACTCGTTCGGCCGCGCGTCCACTAGCTGTTTTGATCAGCTACAAACGTAATCCGTATGCAAATGAGGCAGTTTTAGTTAGTCAGTGACCTGTCTTGTCTGACTGCGCGATTTTCCAGAGTGTACGATATTTAGTCAGCTAGCGAGTGCTAGAAAGATGGTGTGCTGCTGTCCATTGGGAGGAAATTCGAAGGTGTAAGTATTTTAAAAACATGATTGCATCGTTTTATTAGATCATTGTTGTTGTACTAAATGGCGCAACATTAGATTTGAGCTGCAAAATGACCAAATCATTGAATTATAGTGGCTGTGCAGGATGTCTTGTTGCATGTATAGGTCAATATGTGTTTACAGATCTAGATCTACCACACATGTCAATTGTAGTTAAGCAAAGTCAAACCCTAAAACTGACTAATGCCATGGCCTACCTTCGGTTTCCCTCCACTTCCCTCCTTCCTCCCCCATCCACACAAACAGTCACCCGCTGGAATAGCTATGCACAGTTAGCATGCCTACATGCCGTAGACCTACGTCTGATGCGTGCTTCCACCTTCCTTATCCCAATCGTTATTTCACCGAGACGCTCATTAAAAAGCTCTTTTGACACTTTACAATTTAATACCTTTGAAATTTAGTATCATCGCCTTTTAGTTCAGGCAAGAGTTGCTTTAAAAACTGAATTTCAAGGCCTAGGTCTAGACATGTAGATTTTCTGTGTATTATGTAAAATGTAAATCTTTTATTTCACCTTTTCTAATAAGCTTCAACAATAAGAGTTTTATTTTTATTACGACTTTACGGTTGGAAAATGGATGCTCTATTAATTTTTTCCACTATTTAGCAAAATATAAACACTCAAGCAGCTTTTGTGACAAGTTGTATTTTAGAATATTAATACAGTTCTTCTGAAAACATTGCAAAATGTGGTCATATATGTAGCTTTTTCGACAAATGTTTAATGTGTGCTTTAATACAGCTTTTCCGACAAGTTGTGAAATGTACTTTAATGGAACTTGTTCAATTTCCTGTAAAACAAGAACAATAAAGCAGCTTTTCCGATAAGTTGCAAAGTGTGTGCACTGGTGCAGCTTGCAAACAGTGATTGTGAGCTTTCATGTAGCCTTTTAAACTGTTTCGTTCCAGTTTCTCTGTGTCACTGATGTTCATGTATACAGATGTAGGCTGTATCCACATTCGTAAACATTTATGAAATTATTCTGTCAATACTTTTTCTCTCATCCAGGTGGCAGTGACAAAGAGGTTCCTGTCAGCTATTGAAAAGGGACAACAATGATCTGGACTATGAATTTATTGAGGATGCTAAAAGAAGGGGAAACGTCTTCTGTGGAGCTGATAATCAGTGAATTTTCAAAAAGAGGAACATTTGATTGATGGTTCTTTTGTGCAAGAAAAGATTGATGAATTCCTAAGGATGGAGTGATAATTAATAACTCTCTTGTGTAAGAAAAGATAGTGAAATCTGAGAGAAGGATCACAAGGACATACTGTGGTTTTTATTCTGTTGTCTGTGTTTTAAATGTTCTTGGGTTGTATAGATACTGTTATTTAGCAAGGAGTAAGTTGGCCCATATTTTCTAAGAATGGATATTTTCATTTTTCCGTCAATGAACCTAACCCTCTTCTTTATTGCCCTTTTCCTTTTTTTAATTTCTCAGTATCGTATTGTTTCAAACCATGGTTCTGAAATAATTTAGAATACTTTATTCCAAATCTTAAAAAGTATTTGAATAATATTCTATGAGCTAACAATTTTATCCTTGTAGAATGTAGCTGTTGATTTTCTTGTGTGATGACTTTAAGAGAGCTGGCTAAAGTTTATGAGATAATGAACTTTTATATATTGATGTATATCCTTAGAACAAAACATCAGATTTCGTTTTCTTCATTATACTATCCTAGCCTTTTTTTTTTTTTATTTACTGAAAACCATTTGTCTATTAGTCATATTCATTGCTAGTTTAACAAGAAATTCTGCCCCCCAGCTGAGCCATGAGCTCAGTGAATTTGGAAAATGGGGGGAAATGAATGATGTAATCAGAGACAGATTTCCTCAGTAATCTCTCAACAATCAAATTATTTCAAAACAATTTAGTTTACACCAATTGTGGCTGTATAAACCTTCAGTGTTAAGCATAATTTGGCATGTGCCATGCTCACAAAGAAAGGTATGGGCAAACATTAAAATCAGGGTGGAATTTCATCAATTTTCATGAGTACACTGTCAAATTAAAGTTCAATAACGTTTTCATTGTTTGTCCAATCCTTCAATTTGTTTTACAGATAGGAAGATTTTGAAATTATCTTTCCTTTGATGTATAAGTCAGCATGGTAAACCTCTTGTTATTAGGGACTTTGAGTGAGATTACATGTCCCTACTTTAAAAGGCGATTTCTCAAGTTTGATTCAGCTCAGTGACCCAATTTCCTGATTTCATTCGCGCATAAGTTGCCACTCGTTATAGCTACAGGTGTGATTCTGGTAACATTGGAAAGGGCACGAAATACCCTTTAAGATGATGTATAAACTCCACCCCCTTCGTCACAGCTGTAAAGCTCATAAATATATAGATCTGAATTCATCTTTTGACTGTGCTGTCAGTTTCATTGAGGCTCACATCTAGGAAAACACACAAAATTGAACCAATTAAAAAAATCTCTAGATCTCCGCGCTAAGCTCTCGCTCATGTGCCAGCCGACACATTACACGCTGCACAGGTTGACGTGGGAACTTAAATTATGTCACTGGGCTGGGCGTGACCTGGTTTGTCAGCTATAGACTATGATGTGACGTCACGTTTTAGCCGGGTGTATAAGTGATTGCAAACGTTAGTGGACATATAGGCTTACAAATACAAAAAATGCCTGTCAGACTTATCGTGCTCCTTCTGTGGGCTCAAAACAGACAACCTTACACCTTTTTTTTTGGGGGGGGGGGTGTTGTCAGGTGTGTGTGGTTTGGGTCGGGGGGGGGGGGGGTAATCTGGCCAAGGAATCGTTCATCATTATTTGTATTGGAATTTTTTCACAAATACCAAGACATGGAACTTATGTAATACCCCTGTAACCTTTACACATACAAATATGACAGTGAGATTTTGCGTCACAAAATAGGGGTCGTTTCTTGTCTGGACCGCCCGACAGTGTGTTACAAACAAAGACACTTTCTCTTCTGATGAGACAGGACTATTCCTGTTAAGTCATAAAATGAATGAGTGTAAGAAATGCAGAGAAACCAAACCATCAGTGTGACACATTTCATAGGATTGAAACTGTAAGTGATGAGCAGCAATCATTCATAAGAAGTCTCAGAGTAGGATTATTGATGCTCAGCAATGTTTTAGTTCTACCAAGTAATGCCTGAAGATTGGTGGAACTAAAGCAGCGTTTTTCATCAGTCTGTCTGAAAAGGCTAACTAAGATTATACTATTGAAAACCTGAATATCACTGTCTTCATATAAATCCTCACTTTCTGTCTATCACTCTCTAGCGACTATACGCTAAGGCAGGCAAAGAGAGACAGCCATGCAAGTCTCCGAGAAATCATGTCTCTTGGATCCCTGGACAAAGTCTCAGACCTGCTTGATGACAATGAAGGGTAAGAAAAAACACCAACTCCTAAAATGATGTTTGTTGAAACATTTATTTCTCGACACAAAGTCTACTTAGGTTATAATGGCATCCCTTAAAACATTAGACGGGTTTTCTTGTTCATACAGAGTCTGTTCCCATCGTAACAAGAAAGAAAGGATCAGGTCGTTTCCACGCAGAATCTGATCACTGTGTCTAAAGGCTGGGCTAATGGCATAGACGGAGAAGATTACAGTTATATGGCTAGAGTTTCCTGCCTACAAAATGGGGACTGACAAAGAACTAATGTGTTGACCGTTGGCATGAGATTTTCCCCCATTTATGTTCATGAGTTTCGCCAGGTACCCATAGGATGCATGTCGATAAAGCGGAGTGGGCGGGAAAAAAAGTCGATATGAGAGAAATTATTAAGTAAAGATATTGAAGGAAAAATTCCGTAATTGGAAAATATGTCGATATATAAAAATGTCGATAAAGTGGCTGTCGATATAAGTGGATTACACTGAGCAATAATAAGCTAAGTTTCATCATTATATCAACATGGAAAACAGTGGTCACATCAATCACTAAAGACAAACTACAGGGGAAACCTAACATTAGTAACAATATGGATTGCTGGGAGTCACTGGGACCAAAGAAAAGTCTTCCTGTAAGCCATTCCTGTATAGATAACGATGTACAAAAAAATACAATAAGTTAGAGGGGAAAAAAATAGCCTATTTACCTGATTATAGGAGACACTTTTTTTCATGGATAGTCTCCCTCTACTTTTGCCTGATTCAGTAACGACCACAGTAATGAGGATAACATGACATGCAATTACATAAGAGAAACCAAAGTATATACATGTATAGTACTACAAGCTATACTCAAAAGTCTTAATTTTACTAGCCACATGGATATCTAACAAACAACATTTCAATGGCCGGGCTTGCATCTGACTTCTGATCCCAAACATAGTACATGTAGTGCCAAGAGTAACCTGGCCTATGTACATATACTGCAAGATCAAGAGTATCATATTTCCCTATCCACCTGCACCCCTTCTCCTATTGTACCAATCCCTTTATGTGCAATTTTTGCTTTTGCTTACAAATTTGATGCGGCTGTGGTGAAAGGCCTTCGGGCTGCGGTGAAAGGCCGGGGAGAAGGAGAATGTCCTTGGAGGTGATTTTTTCATTATTAAAGGTTAACATGTACTATTGTAACCTTTTCCATTGAATTCAGCATGTTCAAATTAGAGGAAAATAGTGGAAAAAAAAAATTGACCTTTTCATACAGCTGCCATTTACATATTTTCAGCCCTTCCTAAGCAGTAGGAAATTTTCTAGAAATTTTTGAAAATGCGATGCGATGTGGCGAAAATTCAAATTTCCCCACTTTCTCATACTAAAAACTTATTTTTCTTTTAAATTGACCAACTGAATGCCCATGTGCGCATTTTTGGGTCTTTTTGTGAGAGTGATGAATATCAAATTTGGTTAGAATCAGTTCTGAAACAAAAAAGTAGATAGCAAAATACTGTGAAAAAAAAAAAAAAAAGTTTTTTGAAAAAAGGGTTCTGAAACTGGGTTTTTGCTCAAAATATTCGATTTTGGGTTTCTGTTTTCTTTTAAAAGTGCGGTCTCTGCTAAATGTAAAAATG
>JBCAUA010079635.1:0-10793 GCA_038406235.1 Peronia verruculata | reverse complement strand
CAATGAGCGAACATTTGTTTCTAACTTGGATTCTATATTAGAATCACTTGCTGAAACTAGTGCCACTTTCTGATTTCTTTTCTAAAAAAATCTCCATCGCGTTTCAACGGGAACAAATTTAGAATTGTGACAGGAATGCCAAGCGAAGCAAGATGGCGACGAAAACCACTGGGTCCTCTCGATCTAGATCTAGTAACGAAGACTAGACGTCTTGGCTGCATCGCTAGTTGTGCAAGAACTGTACCACGACTCAAAGAGGAAAGGACAAAAGAAGTTCATGGGTCAGACGTCCTGATGATGAAGTTTATTCAACTCTTCTACAGGTAAGTCAAGACCGTGAGTCCTAGATTCTAGATCAAGATTTTTAATCTAGAAAAAGTGGGCAGTTGAGTAAATGGTGCCTTGGAGGGGTGTAGCTATTACGTTACTTATCAAAATAACGCGTTTGTTAGATCTAGATTTAGATCTAGATGTAAAATCTTATTCTAGACTTGATCTAGTATAATAATTTCTTCATATGACCATGATTTCATGAAATAGAACAGACCTGGATGCCTGCTAGAGCTAGAGAATCAAGAGCTGCAGGAGTAGCTCTAGATTTGGAGAATTGAAAGATCCAAAGTAGCTGATCAAAAGTAAAATATTTAATGGAGAAAAAGTTTTTAGATTTACTTTATCACAAAACAATGACATTTTCCATCATGCTCTCATAATTAATGGTGCACTGAAGTGTTCATTCATCTGTTCTTCATTTGTACCTCTTCTCTAGGAGCTACCACACGAGGACTTACCCACATACACATCTTCTTTGAGGATGGACATAGGCAGTTTCCATAAATGGTTGAAATTAGATCTACACCAAAGATAATAAAAGCTGACACCAATATGAGGGAATCCATACCACCAGGGGAATGGCTTGCAGTAACAATTCCGTACATGGCATCAAGTATGGTGGCAGTGTTTTAATTGATTGACTGTTTTAAAGATATGTGTCATGGTAAGAGTAAAGTTTAGGGGAAAAGAAATAGTTTTATAGCCATCAGATTCAGATTTGTGGACATGTAATTTTACTTTCTTTTATTACATGAAAAATTAAATTTACCAGTATCCTGGTTTAAGATGTCAAGCTTCTTTCACCTTGAATTCTGCACTTACTTCTGATTTTTTTTTTTTTTGGTCTCTCACTTATTTGAATGATACTGGTGATAATTGTGGGAGATCAAGAATGGTCAATCAAATTAATAATTGTATGTTTTCTGGTATACCAACAGACAACAGTATATATCTGCTGTTAGTTCTCTTTCTCTCATTGTGAAACTCAAAATTACAAAGAAAAGGAAAAACTGGCTGCGGTTCTCATCCAAGTAAATGAATTTATTTTATACTCATGAGAATGACCAAAGAAGGAGAATGAACAAACAAGGAGTGAAACAAGATAGAATAGTATTGAAAAATACATGACTTATGTATGAGGTGTGTCACTTCAAACAAGGTTTGTTTTGTTCAGATTACATGCAGCCCTAAACACAGTGACAATTCTAAATAAATATTTAAGTACATGTATGTTGTGAAGTCTGTTTTATTTGTAGCCCGTATGCTACACATATTAGAATCAGATATTGTGCTATGACACAATGCCAACAACCAAACCTAGCAATAACCCCATACACTGATTTCTGATACTTCAACCATAAACATTCCGGTGCATGTATACTGAAAATGAATTTTCAGTCTTTCCTTCTCACAAGATGTTCATTTGGTAACCTGTAGTTTTCCTATAGAATGCCACCATGTGCAACATCAAGGATAGTGCAAGAGACCACTGAAGCAATATATTGGTTCTGAAGGACAGATATTTACAGTGCATATACTTTTATATAATGTATGCATATTCCACAGTTTTCTTTCCTAAATAATTACATAAATTCTTTGATACCAATCTGATAATTTTGTTATATGATAATTCCTAAAGTGAGCCTCTGTTCACCTCAAGCATTAACTCTTATAAGTTAGAAAAATAAAAAAGCAAGTAAATATACATGTATAAAATTACTTTTTCAGTTGCTAAGATATGGTTATTCTAATACAATGAATACAACAAAATAAAGATACTGGATCTTCATCCTGAATGGAAAGCAGTGATCTTTTCCATTGGTGAACAATAGAACAACATGACTGATATCAGTTGTAACATCTTGATAATAGAGTAATTTATTAATTCCTTTCAATTTTTTTTTTTTTTTTAAATGGAAACATCAAATAAATTATTAACATGTTATTTACATTATTAACATAAAATTCACAGACAGATCTGGTACACATTCTAAGTTAAAAGGCAGTTTAAAAAACAACATACATTTTATATCTTTTGCAAAGTATGGAGGCTGGATAAGTTTTAGTTTTGATAATATTTTAGAGGGATAAAAAAGCAACTCAAAACGTTTTGCATGGATATATGTCAACAAGTAGGCAAACTATAAATTATGACATACTACATAATAGTGGAGAGACATTACAGAATTATTGCTTTAAATCAGTTATGTACACATTTTGAACTTAAAAGTATAACCAATATATCTATGATTTCATTATTCCTTTTAATTGACACTGGTTGAGAAATGAAAAAGAATGTCGGAATTTCTTTTTTGGCATACAGTGTTTGCCTGTCATTTAATTTTTCCAACTGCTGACACACTTCCATATAAAAATGGTAATGTCGGCAAGCATTTCTGTTTTGTCGGGAAGAACTAATAGATCTTAGAAGGCCTTTGGGTTGGATCTTTCTGTTTCTTCCCTTTGTTACAACTAGTATTCATATTTGAAGTAGGAGGTGCCAGTGGTGATCTTTCATTCAAATTTTCAGAGTCCACAGAGATGTCCTCTTCAAAGCTTGGTGGAGAGAATACTGCACTTTTACATGTATATGTTACTGTTGAAATGGAAGCTCCTTCAACTGCTGATAGAGTGGTCTCTGTCTCAGCAGATGGTGTTGCTTCTGGCCCAGTGGTTTCTTGGCTCATCTGAAATAAATGCAAACACGATAGTGAGTTTGAAGTGTAAAGAAAAAGCAGAGGCTCTTGGGATCCAGTACCACTATAGAGGGAGAATTCACATATAAAGTAGGAAAGAAAAAAAAAAAAAAGATTCATGGACCTTCATATATATCTAAATATATTTGCACAAGCCATATTAATGAGAATGTGTGTGTGTTATACAAAAGCAATACACAGTATTAATTTTACTACTAGTCAGGATTATCCTTGTTTTACAAAATTTATTTCTAATAGCTTCCAAAAAATGAGCAAGAATGGACTGCAATTGCTGATGGCTACTACTACTTCCTCAAGTGGCATTTTCCCAACTGCATTAGTGCTATAGATATCAAGTATATACAGACCCAGGCATCTATCACGGAGAAATCTCATTTGATACAGTTATAAGGGATTTTATTTGATCATCATCCTTGCTTTAGTAGATGCAAACTATAGATTTTTATATTATATAATAGAACAAATGAGTGGTCAGGTGAGACTACTGCATTTCAAGAATCTCTTCTGTTCAGGGGTCTAAAAGAGTGCAGCCTCTCTGTTCCCAAGGCTTGTCTGAGACAGAAGACCGAGTACCATATCTCATAGTGTCAGATCATGCCTTTACATTGACGAGTTATTTATTGAAGCCATGCCTAGAAAGGAGTGCATTTGGGCTCTTGGCCCAAAGATTTAGACTTTTCCATACAGCAGAACTTTCCAGCTCTCAGAGGGTCTCAAAAGGGCTGCATGTGCAGTTCACATTTTTTTATTGGCAAAAAAAGATGTGAGGTACATACTATGGACCAAAGCTCAGATAATACATGTAGAACTCAGTCAACACTGCTACGGCAGCAGACAGGCAACCAAAGTAGTATTGCAGCAAGGAGTTCACGAGATGCCCTCAGGATTATTTTGCCATTGGAAGTGTGTCTTTGCAAAATAATATTCTTGTTTAGCAGTGCAACGAATCATGTTGTACAGTGCGCATACGAGAGGTCATATGCATATTCATGTAGCTATTTATAGCCCGGAGTCAGAAGAGATCGAGTACATTCCAGTGTGATCCCTGCATGCGTGTGTGCTATAGCACGTGACACACCAGTCGTGCCGAGAAAGCGCTAGAAGGAAGCTTCTCGATGGCTGATGTGTGTATAAATACAGAGCCCAGTCAGTGAGATAGGTGTGTCGAGAGTGTGAACGCACTAAACTTCATCCAGTGCGACGAGTGCTAGACAGTAGCTGCCCCATGCGTGTTCTGCGCCTGTACTTTATGGTATATACTGTGTAATATAGCCGATCACCTGGATTAATTTATGTGTTATTATTCGACTTGGAGGACTCTTGTTTTCATTTCTCCTAACTAAATACAGAAAATAAGTAACATTTTATATCCATCCACCTGCATCATATTGTCATCAAAATTATCATTGTGGCACATTTTTATTATTTCTATTGTGATCAAACAACAGGTTTATGTAATGGGAATCCAGTTTTAATTCATTAAGGAATCATTGAGTCTCATGAAACAGTATTATCACAGTATTCTATATATTGGTGTTGTTACATGTGCTTACCTCTGCATCTTCCCTGATTTTTTTCTTTCTTCTTCTTCTTCTTTTTTTTTATATCAGGAAAAGCTCAGTCGAGTTTTTTGCATTATTTTGTGATTAGACAGGAGGTTGAAAGACGTATATAGAACGTAGTATATTTGGCAGTGAACCAGCGTGAAAGGTGTTAGCAGTCTACAGGAATTTGTTAATGAAATTGATGATTTAAATTCCGGAAATACACACTATTTTCAAAACTGACACAAACTTATGAAAGGGAATATATTGGTTGAGTTAAAGTGTATACCAACAGGAATGTCTACATCATCATTGGTGCTGTTTTTGCCCTTCTTCGCTTTCATATGAGGTATCAGGAAACACAGTTCTTGGAACCATTTCCAGGACGAAATGTGCACGTCATCAGGGGTGACACTGATTCTTTTAGAGTTCTGAGAACTGGTAATGTTTCAGCTCTCTGGCAAATGTCGATCCGAGTTGTTGTATTTTATTAAACATCTGTTAAACTGAAAAAGAGACAAATTTGACTTGTAGCAGTAGATTATGCTATACTTAGTTAAGGCACTGAGAATGGGGTAAACAGACATGTGGTGGCTTGTTAAGTTGTATCAAAATTTTAAGACATATGAAATCTAGATATGTCCAGATATGTGATTTTCATTTTGTCTAGAAGATATGATTTTCAATCGATTAATGTAAATTTCAGTCCTGAAATCACAAAAATTAGAACCGTGGAAACAGAAAGCTTCCGGTTCTAAATTATTTTCTTAATTAGAACCGTGTAAACATCAGTTCTGAATTTTGAGCTGATTCTTAAGAAGATTAGAACGTAAAATTAGAACTCGGTAAACGCGGTTTAACCACAATTATTTACTCTACTAGGATGGATGAATATATTTTGTGCAAGGCTAAACGATAAATGGTTGTATGATAATATGTGATACAGAGATGTGTTAATTTTGTTACTACATATCAAAATAATTTGAACATGAATGAATGCTAGTGCTATTGAACAAGAATAATATCGTTAATTCTAAATCTCATATCAGTAAAGTATTTTATGAGGAAATAAATGAAAACCTTAATAAAATAAAATCGACGAAATTATTCTGACCATGTAGCCATGCTAATCCGAGGAAGTAACTGCGCGTTCACACCAGACAAGTCGTTCACCGACATCGTTAGAGCGACAACGATCTAACGACAGAATGTACAAAATCTCTCTATATCATCAATTGCTATTCACACCAAGTTTAATTTGTCGGACGAAGTCGTTCTAAGTCGTTCTAACAACTTTTCACCCTTACCGCTGCAATAAAATTTCACCGATTCAACGAAACGCATCGTCTCGGGGCTCGTCGATGACACATCCGGTCTGGACGACTGGACTGGGCAAACTTTCAACTGACCATACCGTAGACAAAATCTGATTACAGATTTGAAATCAGCGCCCAAGAATTAAGGAGATCCTCAAGCAGAATTTGCTTTCAACCAACAATAAAGACAATATATTTTCTTTTCTTAAATTTAATTTTGATCAAAAGAGTGTAATATGCAGAATTCACTGTGAAATGTGTAGGAAAATTGGGGAATGAATGAGATAGGTCTACATGTAGATCTAAAAGGGTCTCCGCATGTACATAGTGGAAGCGATTATGACTTTTGATCAAATTGAAAACATATTTGAGTTTTTGAAATCAGCTTAACAAAATGAGTAAAGTATAATTATGTCCTTTCAGTTTTCCCTCTTAGCCATAACAAAACTAATAGCTTCGTTTTGGTGTCCATGTTGACTACACGGACAACCGATTTTTTGTGTGTGTGTGACCACACTGCTCGTTCTTTGTCGTTAGAGCGATGTCGTTTGAACGATGTCTGTAGATCGACTCGTCTGGTGTGAATGCACTGTAAGGCGTCCCATGTATTACTTGATCTTTATTAACACATAAATCAAATGACTGTAGAAAATCAGAACATTTCTGCGAAAATTGTTTTCCTCGCCGATATAACGCCGATCTTGGACAGCCTCTATTCTAAAATTATAATTATGATTAGGGCTGAGGTTAGGGTTAAGATTCACATCCAATAAGATACTCTATCTAGATCATGCAACCATAATCACAATAACAACAACACGATCATCAATATCAACAATAGCAATGACTAAAATAAATGTACTGAGACTGATGATAAGTCACCATGAAATAAGCCAATCCAAAGTTATAACACGAAAAAAGATTTTCAGTTTCAAATTCAACTTACCTTTCTAGAGCTTTCAGCTCTGCAAACAAAGCTTTAAACAGCAAACATGGCCACTCTTGCTAACTGATAGTCAGTATTGGCAGTAACATGTAAGTCTTGGTTTTGCATTGTATGAGCTAAAGTTTAAACAGTGAGTAACAGTAATAGCAAAGAGCAAGTCAATCAAGAACAATTTTCCTTAAAGCTACATAGTCTGTTTATTGTATTATATGCGAAATGAAATTTTTAACAATGCACACAATTCAAAAGTTGCAGACAGTATAATTATCACCATATGAAAGAATATATTTTTGAAAGGTAAAAAAAAGAAAAACTATTAAAGGAACAGGGGAAAGGGGGAAAGATGTGTTGGTGTTCTCCTTAAACGTCTTCAAAGACAAGAGTTTTCTCTTTGTGGCCATGTAGTTTGACATCTGCTCCATGGTAGACAACTTATGTAGTGGCATAATATATAGGTTCGACTCCGCGGATCTTGTCACAGGGGGATGAAAGGATAGGAAGACTTACACCTGCATTTTTTCAGAAACTCAAAGGTTCCTTGGGGGTAGAGAAACCCGATTGTTTTCCTTAAGGGTGGATATATGCCCCATGTTTAAGACCTTTTTTTTTCTTCATTAAAGAATAGCTGTGTTGCGTCTATCCGTGCAAAACTTCCAGCTCTTCACTCTATTGGCTATAACTAGATAACTTGCCAATGTAGGGGAAATAATGACCTTTTAATTTTGTTGCACAGCAGCGACATCTTCTTATAGGAATGATCATTGCTTTCACATAGCTATTCCTTCTTTGTACATAATTCATAATGGCTAACTAAACATTCTAAAGGACGGGGGGATTAACGCTGAGTTCCCAGCATTTAATTCTTAAAGGTCAGTATAATATAACTGATTTAGTTTGTATTTAAAAAAAAAAAGATAAAAACATAAGCTAACACGTGTTCAGGTTAAATTCAAAAGTTCAAAGTCTCCACACCATAGACTTACACGGCTAGACTGCTCGCTCAGCCAGTGACAGCTCTTTCCTACAACTAAAACATGGTGGATCTCGCCGCGAGCGGCCGACGCGAGCTCACCAGTGCCCGTATTCATAAACGTTGCGTTAACTAACGAAAATGCGTTAACTCCGGTTAACGCCAAAAATCGAAATTTGGTATTCATAAACGTTACGTTAAGCTAACGCATTTGCGTTAACCGAGCTTAACGTAAGGAATTTTGCGTAAACTTAACGCCACCCAAGAGGGTGGCGGTAACTTTTACGTATTTGCGTTAAGCAGCTTCCGGTCGGCTTTTACAATCATCATGGCGGCAGTTTTGAGATACCGGAGACAACGAAACCGCAGAGAAACAAGGGTGTTTCGAGATCGCACCAACCCAATGGACTGCTTTAATGACAGAGAACTATATGAGAAGTTTAGATTCCGCCGAGAGGATATATATCATCTCTGTGATGAGCTAGACCCAGCTCTACAGCGAGAGAGTAATAGAGGTGGCGCTCTGCCAGTTGTGCTGCAAGTATGTCTGGCATTGCGCTTCTTTGATACAGGCACCTTCCAAGAATCGGTGGGCGAAATGACTGGTGTCAGTCAACCGACAGGTAACTATTTCAAGACATTTACGACCGCATACCTGAAGAACGTGATCGCATTCTAGATCTAGACCTACTCTTGATCTAGGTAGATAGAACTCTCTCTAGATCTAGTTCTAGATCATGTCTTTTTTTTTCTGTGAGACTGAGGGGAATGAGTAAGATCTTTTCTCTTTAGTTTTTAATAGTCAGTGTATTGTAATGAATTCCAAAATAAGGACGAAAGAAAACAGAGAACAAAGCTTGTGAGAAAATTCATTTTTGTTTTGTTTTGTTTGTTTGTTTCATGAATTGTCCTAAATCCAGCTTCAAAGTCTAATTACTCCTAAGTCTTAGATCTATTTGCAGGGACTGTGCAAATAAGGTAGATCTAATACTTTTCATTACATAGTTTACAAGGAAAATTGAATAAGATCTAAGTCTCTGTAGTCGTGTTGTTCTCGAAACAATTAAAACATCCACAATTTGCCTATGTCCACACTATGGTGTATTAAATTGTGCAGACATGCAGTGTTTCAAATAGCTGTCTTAGTTTCCTGATAGAATTGTATATAATTGTAATACGTTGTTAATTGCCAAATCATACATATATATGAGTGGATCTTGCTGTATAGCTTCATCCAGTAGTCATTTGCACAAAGGCGGGCTGTCTGCTGGGGCTTGTGCATTTAGGTCTGAGGGCGTCTCGAGTGCTGGTGAAGGGCTCTGCACGTGGGGTTTGGCGGGCTTCCCTCTTAGCTTTTGTGACTGGCTGCTTCTCATCCTAGGGTGCTTCATACCAGTCCTCGTTTTGGCGTTTTCTCTTCCTGAATGCAGAGAGTACTGATGTGTAATATTTTGTGCCTCAGAGAGATCCAGTTGCTGTCGATATCGATTCCGTTGAAAGTATCAGCAGACAGCTTCTCACTAAGGCATCTTCGAATAGCTGTATTCTTTGGACCCCTTGTGCAGCAGGTGCTAATACACCGAAGACGTTGGTTTTAGAGTTTTAGAGCGGTGTATCTTCTTGGTCGTCAGCCTCACTTTGCTGCAGATAAGGTAGTGATCTGTGTTGCCGTCTGCGTTGTGGAAATTTCTCGTGTGGAGGATACTGCACAGATCCGCACGCCTGATGATGACCAGGTCAAGCTGTTGCCAGTGGCGAGACCGGGGGTGTCTCCAGGAGATTTTGTGGCGTTCCTTACACCTGAGTATGTATTGATCACACACAGACCTTGGCGGCAGCACAGCTGTAGCAGTCTCTGTTCGTTCTCATTCATCTTACTTATGCCATGATGGCTGACACAGAAGGTCCAAGTGTGGCAGTCGGCTCTCACTCTAGCATTGAAGTCCCCGAGTAGGTACAGTCCTTCGGCGTTAGGGATCCTGGATAATGTTAGGAAAAAAAAAAAAAAGAAACAAGCATACGAACAAACAAACAAATAAAAGAAATGTCATACCTTGTTTCTTGTAAGCGATCTCAGTTTTTCGTTGGCCTATCTCCACGTTTGGGCTTATTGCAGATATGTAGCCTATGTCATGTGAAAGAGGGATAACATAACTATATACCATATAATATATGTATTCCGTCAGTTACTTCCCCTAAAAGGCAGATTACCTAAACCATCTTGTGTTATGTTCATTCATTACTTAGCAAGCTTATTTCTTTCCTATGCTAAGTCCAATCTAACCAATCCAACGACAAAGAACCACACGAAAAATTTCCCCGCTTTATGGTATCTCCAACATCAGACAAAGACTTTAGTTCTTTCGTGTGCTATCTTTTCTCTTCTGTCTCTCCATTCCTGTCAAGATGACTGCTAGCGAGTTCAGTGGACGTGTGCTGAATGTGAGCTGCAATTCGCTTTTGTAAGTACTATTTTATAACGATGCATTAAGTTAACAGTGTAAATCACTATCTTGTTAAATAAAGTGTATAATCAAGTTTTGAAATTCTATGTGGCTAGACTGAAAATTAGGAAGAAAGTGAACCACTTTCGCCACACATGAACCAGGACATGGTGTAATAAAGAATTGACTGTTCATTTCCTCCTTGGACTTATATACCAAGAAATACTTCCGAATCTATATAATGAGAGCGATCAGGGGGCGTGGCACTTATCTTATGGTCAAAATCTGCAGGCATTTAAAATTCAAATAAAGTTAAAGACATGGGCAACTGATATCCAACTGTGTTATGGGCTAGTCTTATTTTGATTGAATTTACAGAGTTGTTTTCATTTTAGTTTTTTTTTAATGCCGAACTATCATTAATTTTGTCTGTCATCACTTCCGTTCGGGACACATGATGCGTTCAAAACACGTTTTCTTTGAGTAATATTCAGTTTAATGAACCAAAATATCAGCATCGAGG
>JBCAUA010079624.1:0-10793 GCA_038406235.1 Peronia verruculata | reverse complement strand
CTAGTCCGATAGAAACAACGTGTCATCGATAACTACTCTAGATCTATCTAAATTCTCACCTGGTAAAGATAAATCATCATCAGAATCACTTTCCTCGATGTCCGAGTCGATCGTCTGAAAGTATTCAACCACCTCACGGGTTGACTTTCTTTGAGGTCGAGACATTGGTTTGGTAGGCTTTGAAAAATTCGTTCAAAATACCCTCGCTAACGTTCCAATGGCGTTTTTTTAGAAATTACCGGAAGAAGGAAGGTCAGATATTAGAATAAACATGGATATAGTGGCCGAAAAGATGGATTGGGTAAGTTTTTAAATTTTATTTACAGGAATGAGATATCTCGTCTTTGGTCCGCCAAGGATGTTTGCTGAGGACGAGTTATCTCGTCCTTGGTCCCCAGTGAGTTAACCCTTTCCCCACCACAGTCACCATGCATAACCGCTATTGGTAAATCACCACAACCACTGTGTGTCCCAGGAAGGCATTGCATGAGATGTCAATACACCCTTTCTGTATAAATCACAGGAAGGTGCTGTCAAATGTGGTGCTACAACAGGAACGTAAGGAAATGCTGCTATTACTTTATTTTAGTATGATCAAAATCACACCAGATATTGAGCTAATGTGAACTTTGTCAGTAAAATGAGATTCTGCACTTATGTACAAACTTTCAGGGTTATCCCAAGTAACAAACTTCACGACGAACAATCTATAATTCAGCCGACTAGCTCTAGCATTTTTTTGCATTCAGTACTGAAAGATACAGCAATGGTTTGTGCTGTAGAGCACTAAATCTAGATGATCATTGAGGAGTCTCCAGAGCAAGTCAGTCAGCATCAAAATTTGTCAAATAGCCAATGCATAATAAATATATGCATAACACACCATCATGTAATATACTGAAATAAACAGCAGCCATTCTACTCTCACTGTTGAATCTTTTAGAGAGTTTTCTTCTCTCTGTTATATTTACAACAAATATTCTAAAAAGGGTATGTATAGCCTAAATGTAGAGTTGTTTCCTTTTTGCTAACAACTGGATACTGGAGGTTTTTCCCTGATGAGAAGATTCCCTGCAAACCTGACTGCAAGCAATCAGTGGTCATACACTGTACAGAAAATCAGAGAATCTGGCACATGAAATTTCCTCTTTCACATATGTAAGGCATTGTAAATCCTTGTATATCTCTCTCTCTCTCTCTTTCTCACTCACTCACTCACTCACCCAACCATCGACAGACAGACAGACAGACTCCTACCCACCCACACATACCCACACCCACACACAATATCAATCAATCAATCAATCAATAAAAAAACAAGACAATTATGGCAATTTCTCTTGAGAACATCTAGTGCTTATTACGCAAAGGTGAAATAATTGGCTGTAAACCTCACACTTACATTTTGAAGCAGAAACAAGTTTTGGTAATACTGAAGCTTGGAGTTGTACTTGTTGAAAGATATGGCCTCACTGAAAACCTGTGAATGCATTAGCAGCACATGTTCTGAGTAAAAAGTAAGTGTAAAATGCATTTGCTAAATAAAAATGTCTACTAGAAATGAGTATTCCTAGATAAACTGGACATTCAGCTTGTCAGAAGGTAATAAAATGTTCAAGTAAACATACACTATTTATGCCATTTGTAGACTATATTAAGCCTTAAAGAATATTGCATGATCCAGAGCAATTCAATTTACACGGACTAAACAAATGCTTCTGATACTAAATACAGTGTAACAATATGTATTTGTTCAGAAAAGCATAATGATTCACTGATTGTTCAGTAAAATACTAATGTCAGTGACTGCCATAATGCAAGCTGTCCTTATACTGTCAGCGTTTTGGGTCCCTAAAATGTCACTGACATGACTTGTGCTCCCTATGTCTGAGGCTCACATGCAAGAACAGCGAAGAAGTGCAAATGGTTGGAGAAAATCCATTGTCATGTATAAGCATCTAAGCTAGAAACCAGTGACAAATTTTGCAGTCTTGAGCCTAAAAGCTTATCACAACCAACTTAACCTGAATCTTGTAGTGCTCACATAGTGATATCAAATGTCCTGTATCATTAACATGGTGAAAGTCACAAGATAGATGGAAGCATTTATTTTATTAATTTACATTGTGGGCAATAAATACATATGGGTATTTACCAGCAGCTTACTATTGTCACAATAATGGTAAAAAGAGCAAGAAGAAAAATGGAGAAACTTTCAATCCATTCAACTGAAAAGGCCCAACACTGTGCTCAATTATTTACAATCTCTCCAGTCACCATGAAATGCACAATAAATCAATTCTCTTGCCTGTTTAACACCATTAGCATTATCAGCAGCAGCATAGAGATCAGCAGTTGTGAGCCATACATCAATCAGAGACTTGTCTGACAAAGCACTGCGGCACACTGATACTGCCTCTGCCAACCTGAAAGTCACAGATACACACCAGACTGGTGATCTACATGTAGAGGAGTCCGCATATGAAGGGTTTCGGGGCAAAACATGACAAACCCCATTTTTGAGATTTCTGAGCTCCCCCCTCAATACTGGGAATAGTGATAGTGCTATATCATTTTCACCAAATTTGACATACCTTCCCATAAATCTTCAGATAATTCTAGTTCTTAATGATAAATTATGAACTACAGGCGAACAAATTGTCATTTTTCCCTAAACGATAATTTTGGATAGGTCTCATTCTAGCCTGAAATCCTTTATAAGTTCATGTAGACTGGTAATGACAAGAGGCTATTGTTTCATAAAAGTCATGAGAATGTCAGAAAATGACAAATAAAATTATACAATAAAAATTATTCTATATTTAAACATATTCTACAGCTGAACTGTCTCTAAGTTACCAAATGCAAAAATTTCAACTCCATCAGACACATACCTGTACTGTAAGTGATTGATACTTATAATTCTAAAAAAGCTTTAACCAACAGAATTGTCACCCTCTGAAAAAGAAGACTGAATAAAAGTTGATATGGAAAGAATTAACTGAGGAGCAACTGAATACAGACTTTCCTCGATGCCAGGCAATAATGATATTTACATGATGTCTGGAGCATCTTCCAATTCTGGACTGTACACAAGTGAGGAACAGTACAGATTACTACCACACTTTGCATAATTTTTTTTTATCATTTTTTTCTTACAGAATCTGATATGCCTAACTTGACAGACTTGTCACACACTAATTTGCCATAACAGAGAGGTAACATCCCAAAAAAAGATTAAGAAAATTTTCTACTTTTATTACTGAAAAGATCTACAGCAATCCAGTGGTCTTTACATAAGAACCCAGTCACCAGGAAACAAAGAAAGCTGGCTCTTACGTGGATGGGCTGTTAGGCTGATAATAAGTTTTTTTGCATCCCACCTGACTAGTCTTGACTGCTGCAACTAGTTGATTGTCACCATTAGTTACAGATTTACCTTTAGTTTTAAACAACAGCTTTCAATGTATTATGTCTGTGTGTATTTTGTAATTAGCATTCCTAAGTTTCTTGGTTTATAATTTCTTAATATTGCCCAGCTTCTGTCAAACATCAAGTGATGGTATACTATTGAATGAGAACATAATATTGGTTAGTTATCCTACAGGTACTCGCAGCAGTAACTTAAATATATGTGAGCCTGCCCTTTAAAAATCAGCCAGACCAGTCAAAGTCAGTGTTAACAAAGACAGAACCAACCACTGGTGTTGCCCCATGTGTTGGAAAAGAAATAAATGGTTACGAGTTAGTCAAAGCCAGGCCAATTATATGATTAATAAGTACATCCCTCATTTCCATTGCTCGACTATGTTTCCTCCACTCCAGTCTCATCTTACTACATGCTTGGTGCTGTGCGATTCTCTCAAGCACAAAATCTGACTTCAAATTACACCCTGAGTACTCATGTCATCTTGCCCAACACTGGGCTCAAAAGGAGATTTTTCACTGGAATTGGGTTCTTAGGCTGGCAAACAGAGAAAATTTCCATTTGCAGCTGAAACTGGTCCTTGGCAGAGGGCATGGAGGGCATGGTGTTAGACATGAGGACACCAAAACACAGCTACACTATGACAAGTATTATATTCTCGTGTCTTCTCTTTGCAATCATCATTTGCTAAACTTTCGCAAGTATTTACTTCAAACTTCCTTTATCAACTACATACCTGGATACACAAATTTTAATCATATATATGTCCCTTTTCCTGTTCTGTAGGTAGAAAAAAGTAAATGGTCGTAAGAAAAGCAAATGGTCATTAATACAGAAGATGTGTTTCTCAGAGTCTCACCTATGATGTGAGACCAACAGTGCTACATGAGACTGGACAAGCTGCACATAATGACCGGAGGTTTCTTCATCCTTCTCACTCTCCTCCCACACTTTGGCTGCTTGCTGGTGCAAACTGACCATCAGGTCCAGCATGTTGTTCTGGGATTCACTGGAGCTCCATGGCAAAATTAGATCATCCTGACAATGGAAATGGAATTAGCCATTTTTTTTTTTAATCATGGGCCAAATCCTTTCTTCCTCCTAAGTATATGCACACTTTTGAGAAAGCAATGTAAAGAAGAAGAAAAAACATCTTTAGCATCTTTTATTTGAAACAAGGTAAAAAAAAAAATATGATGACAAGGAGAAAACATTTTCATCATATCATTAATTTTTACTTTAAATTTTCATGTAGCTAGTTTCAAATAAATAGCACAAAAAGCAGCTTTTTCCTTCTTTATAACACAGTCCATATATCACATACACAAGTCTAAGTCAAATAAAGTTTTCTGTCAGAATAGAATTCAAGATGTCAGGACATATCTTTTGTTCTTGGTCCTATGTTTGTATCTTGAAAAATAAGGATCTATAAACTTTTTTCACAGACAAATTTGTCATGTGCTGGGTAAAAAGATTGAAACAGCCCTTTTTTGGCTCTCCTGAAAATATGCTTTTCTTCTTATGCAACATTTTCTCCGAAATAGAGCAGAGGTCTACCACTATAAATTCCCACAAAATTGTCAATTTCTCTAGCTTACTACACAATGATGACACTGTGACCCTACCTTGGCCAGCAGCTTGCCAGGCCGTTGGTCTGTCATGCTGTAAAGGCAAGCTGGCAAATGGTGCCACTGCAGCACATGAATGTAGGACAACCACAGCACAAGGAGGTCAGCTGATGTCAAAGCTTCCACAAGATGGAACTTGGAGAACATATTTTTCTTGAGTCCCAACACTCCCTATAAGAAAGAGATATCAGCACATTCAAGCTGTTATAGTATCCAAAAAAAAAAAAAAAAATCTTTCATTTCTTCTCACAATGGAATGTAAAATTTCTGCATTTGTCCTGATGAACAAAGAGCTCTTGGGAAAAAATACAGTAATGAAATATTTTTGCTGTTCTCAAATTCCCTAAAAAAAAAAAAGAAAAAGATCTAAAAAAAGCACAACAAAACAGTATCACCTTCAGAACAAAAAGAAAAATACTATTTCTGCTTTAAAATAAAAACTCACCTATCCAAAAACAACAACAACAATGACAACAACTTCAAAGTTATTATTTATTTCCTTATCTCCTGAATCACAACTCATAAGGATAGAAAAGTCCAATACATCATTGTGTCATTCCACTTTATGAATCTGTAATATTTTTGTAACAGCTAAATAGAGGTACAATTATTTTCTGAATGTCCAACACATTCTGTGACAATAAATGACATCTGAAGCCATGAAATATCTGTCTGTACTGGTAAAATATAAAAATATGGCCAAGGTAAAAGTTATCTAAAAACATAACAGTTAAAAATAGTCCTGAGTTCTATTTTCACATACTTTGACTTCCAATGAATGAATAAGATCTTCATATTTGTATATGTTGTAGCTACTTTACTCTATAAATGTAGTCTGCCTGTTTAGGAACTGAATAATGTAATTCCTGGCAAGTCTCTTTCCTCATGATTATCAACTTAAGCATCTGTGACATCAGAAAAAGCTTTTCCCATATAATCACTAAAAATCTCATGATTGTAGGTTTCATGACATATTGGTAATACCAAATAAATTAACTACATTAGGAAGTGATCCTCTTGGAGCAGCTGGTATAAACAAACTGGAACAATACTCAGAGACAATAATGCTTTAAACATAAAAATGTAATAACAAGATCAGGTGGCCTTGCTAAAACGGTACTATAAGGAACAGTAGATGAGAAAGCAAAATATCTATGGCAGATTCACTAACAAATCCAAGAATCAATAAAGAAAACATTTCCAGAGATACAGATCATAGCCCACAGCCACAACCGATAGAAAACACCTGATGCACAACTTGTCAGGGGAAACCCAGAGACTCCAGATGAAGTCAAGGGCAATGAGAAAAAATGAGAAGACAGTACATTATCAACATTTTTCAATCATTTTGAACTAGCCTTGATAAAATCTCATTTGCTTTACCTGCATGAAATTGACAGCTGTTTTGATCCTGCCCGTCTGCAAATTTAGCGCTGCCTTGTAGACAATCATCTCCAGTGTCTGATGTGACAACTGTTTCTTATCAATACTGTGTCTGGACAACTGTTCCGCACTCTTGTTTCTGCCATGACCAATCTTAACACTTCCACTTTCCCCGCCACTGTCCCCTTTGGTATCCGTCAATTCCTTGTTGGCAATATCAGAATCTTGTGAGTTCATAACATGGCCATCTTCCACAGCATCACTACCCTGGCAACTTGTTTTTTCTTGTCCTGATTCTATAGGTGTATACCTCCCTCCCTGCGTTGTTGATGGAGGTATGGCAGTGGCTGTAGATGCTGTCAATTTCTCCATCGGTGTTGTGCTCTTATCACTAGCAACCTTGCAGAGAAATTCTAAAGCTTGAGTGCTGGCCTCATCCTTCTCTGGATATGCTTTGAGGGAAGACAGGTACTGAAAAGGAAGCATACGAAAATGTTTCACTAATTGACACTAATACCTGACTTTGTAGCATTCGTGATGATTTTACCTGACAAGATAAAAGATATGAGATGCAAGCATTCAATCATTTTCCGTCTCCATCCTCCTTCTTTCAGACCATTTGTTCTCCCCATCCTAACCTTTTCCATAACATGCAACTGAAATTTCTCTTTCCTTAGAGCAAAACCAGTCAGTGTTGATAGTTGGTTTGTGCTCAGTATAAGCCAGGAGAAATTTCTGAGATATTTCCACCCTGATACTTACTAGAAACCACAAGTCATAGGATGGTGCATAATCTAAGGCTGTTTGACAGAACTGAGGAAAGTCTTTGACTTCTGGGTGTTTCTTGTACAGAGTCAGATATCTATGCCAAAGGTCAGGGTCATGGCGATTGGCTTCTAGTCCTCTTGCCAACACATTGAGAGCTTGATCCAAACATTCTTTGGGTGATCTGAAATACGGAGTCATACAAGGCATTTGATAATATGTTGTTGTTGCCATTTACGTGGCCATACATATTGTCACTGGAGCCATGGCATTTAAATAGTTTTAAACTAAAACAAGAAAACTGCTTTAGATTTAACTGTTGCAGCACAATAATAAAAATCAACATAAGGTACATGTTTATGTGGTATATGACATGCTTGGGACAATACTTCATCAATTGCTATGCTCAGTACCTATGAAATTGTCCTTATTCATACAACATGCAATTCTTTTTGTCACTATCAGCACAAATTGTTCAAATGTACCCTAAATGCCATTACTTGAGCCTTATGATCAATAATTTGTGAAAATGGTACTAAACATTAACTAATCTTTAGACTTCTTCACCTGTCATCATTATATTTTGGTCAGTTCATGAAAATTTTCATTTCCTTTTTTTTTTTTTTTTTAAACATCCTGTGATTCCTCTGTACTAGAGCTGAATGTATCTTCCTGGCTTCAACATAAAATTGCATTAAATTTGTTGTGCATTTCAGTGACACAAGGGGTAAAATATTCATTCAATTAAATGCTAAGAGTTTCTAAAGAGGAATTGGTTAAAAAAAATAGATTTTTAGAGAAGGGACTTTATCAGAGATGTTTCAACAATGATATGAGAGTGGACTGAAATAACTATGGAGCTTACATATTCAACAATGCTTACAGATAATGACAACAAGTTCTGAGCTGAACTAAAATGAACTGAACTCTTAAGTCACACAAAATGACATCAACATCTCTGAATCATTCCGGACTGGCCTTGACTAAATCTCACATCAATCCTAGTTTACTCTACTTGCAAAAAATGATGGCTGTTCAGTTTGAAAAAGCTCACAGATAGGATGACAATGAATAAAGTCAAATCCCAATGCTTAAAAGCAATAAAACGATGGTCCAAACTCTAGTTCTCACCTGTTGGGATCTGAGAGTTTCTTGCTTGCTAATCGCTGCCACAGCTGTGTGTTGGTCTTATCCTTCAAAATGGCAGTTTCCAGAGACTGCAGTTCTGTGGTGTCTCCGCCAAAGTACCTGACATCTTCCTCACTGATCACTACATCTTTGTCAACAACTTTCTGCCGATCTGTATCTAAGGAGTTTTAGAAAAAGGGTCAGTTTGTCACTGATACATCAATTCAAGGCCTAATTTTTTACGGGTAACTAATAATTCAGAGTGTGATGAAATGTGGGATTAACCCTTTGAACCTGGGTGACCAAAGAAAGGTCACATCCATAAACTATATGACCTGAGTCACGGATACAGATGATGGTCTCATATCCTATTGAATAAATCATTCAGTGACTCATAGAAATGAGGTAAGGTAGTGAACCAACACAGCCAAGATATCAGTCATTCAAGGTTTGAGCATTTACAGCCCATTTACATTTAGGACCATAAAGTCAAAACCAAAATTCTGGTGTATCTTCTATAGACAACATCTGTGCATATGGGGCAGGACCTTCGCCAAAATACTGAAGAGTTCATTGAAAACTAACAATTTTATTGTTCAATACTGTGGTACTTTCAAAAATTTTACACACACTTTACTCATTTTTCATCATTTTTCGACCCATGAATCCAAAAGAGGGGCTACAGATTAGTTCCCAGACTCAGGTTTTGAAGGACAGAGGAAATGAAAAATCATAAGGAAAATGGCTTAGAAAGTGAAAGAAATTTTGACAGTCATGATAACTGAAGTAAGCTACTGCTGCATGACGGTGCAAAAAATATGGAATGAATTTCCACAATTGTGGAAACAACAAAATGAAAGCAAAGAAAACTTGTCCCAATTCGCTGGCTCTTTGATGGTCCTGGTACAGTCAAAAGCAGACTTTAACTCAATTGATCCAAACATAAAAGGTGAGGGGTTATTATCACAAGCTGGCAAAGCAAACAAAAAATACATGATATGGACAACATCGTTAGTCTTATTCTAGTATATTACTTACTGATAGTTTCTGCACTCCATCTGGTCAGTTTGTGGTCTAAATCTATGCTCAGTCCTGTCTGCTCTTTGCCTCCTGGTCTCCACACTCTCTGCTCTGAGCTAATGATGTGTGGATGACCTGATCAAGAAATGAAGATCTTTATAGTAGTGATGCAATTCATGTCTGTTCAAATTTTCAATAAATTATTCTAGAGAAGGATAAGAAGCTGTGGAGAAACAAGCTTTCTTTTTTACATCATTTTAACGATGAATGGACTTCCATTTTGAGCAAGCAGAAAGTAAATGCTTACATACTTTGCAATTCCATTAGATTGGTCTCATGGCCAGTCAGAATGAATTGTAAGTCGCTGGTTAAGAAAGCAGGAGTTCAGTGTGGATATGGATGCTTTTAAATTGCATAAATACTACGACCATACTTCTCTAAGAGGCAGATTATAAGTATATCAAGACACTGTGAGATGAAAATTCACATTTAACCACTAAACTGTTCAGTTTTGCTAATTTTTCTTGTGATTTTTGCTGGTGAATAAGAATCAACCCCTGTCTCCTCAAGTTGCAATATCTCTCAGTACAGTCAAGCCAGCTCAAAACTGAAAAAGCATGAATAAGATATTGGTAATGTTGGAGTTTACAAGCACAAAATCAGTAGTTTCAAAAAATTGAAAATTATCTGCAAATATGCTGACTTCATTGCAAAAACAATAGTTAATACATAATACATCACAGTGATAAGTGCCCACAGATTCTGGAAAGCCGCCACCTCTGGAAAGCCAGACTCTAAGGTACTGACATACTATCAACATGAATAAAATTGTCCATTTGAAGTACCAAACTGTCTGCAGAACTTTATACTTGGTCCTAAGCCACATATTTTCCACATCCTGCATATGGACTTTTGCATCCAACAGACTCACAAAGTTGTGTATGATCATGCTGTGTGTAGATACTACCTAGCCCTAACTTGATCATTGTTTATTTAATGCCTGTAAACTGTGACATTACCTACATTATAATCTTATAAATCTGCACTTGTGAGAGTAACATCTGATATATTAGATTACCTAGACAACAGAAAAGTTTGTCTATTAACCCTTCTGGATTTATCGTCGGCATTCGACACAATTGACCATTCTATTTTACTCATAAGACTTGAGCGCACTTTCGGTTTTTCCGGTACAGTCTTATCATGGTTTGAGTCATATTTGCTGCATAGAGTTCAGTCAGTGCAAATTAATAACAGTTATTCAAAACAAGTTGTTCTAAAGTATGGAGTTCCCCAGGGGTCTGTTCTTGGTCCTGTCTTATTTACTCTCTACACACAGCCCCTAGCATCCATTTTACAAGCTCATGGATTGAAATACCACTTTTATGCTGATGATGTACAAATGTATATTGCTGGTGACATTCGAGATCTGTCAAATATGA
>JBCAUA010079602.1:0-10794 GCA_038406235.1 Peronia verruculata | reverse complement strand
GGGTGGGGTTGAAAACGGAAATTGTTTTGTTTGGTGTCCCCCCCCCCCCCCCCCCCCAACCAAAACACACAGTCTAATTTCATGACATAAAAGTACAAGAGGTGTAATAAACAAACAACTTTTTTCTAAAAATTTATCTGTCATCTTTCAGTGCCATTTTTGTAATTTCTCTCCTTAAATCAGCTGGTAGCCTGATGAATCCAGGCATGGATGGGCAAACATGTCAAATTTTTAGAGGAAAGCGATCGGGAAAAAAAAATCTGTTACAAAACTTTGAACTGAATCCCAGCAGAAATGCTATACATGGCTTTTCTCTACACTTCTCTGATAAGTGGTTTTGAAAATGTCAAAAGTTTTAGTTCAATTTGCCCTTGAAATGAAAGTAAGATTTTGAAGCATATTTGGTTTCTTTATACCACCAACAAAATGCGCATCAAATATCCAACTTTCCATAAGACTGATGTTCCTAGACATGTACAAATTTGACTAGCAAATGTCTAAATAAGTACTCACATTGACCAGGGATGGGAGAGAACTGGGCAGCTAGCACTGACAGCTCTTCTTGAGGGACCAAAGCATGAACTGAGTGTCCCACCAGGTTTAGCTGTGGAGAATATAAGGGCTGAACTTGAAGTTACTTCTATAACAACAACAACAACAAAGCAATGTGAAATTTGCATCCATTTAGAATGTGATAAGAAAGTAATACCACAATATCATGGGCTGAACAATTTCAAAGTTCACAGACATATGGTCTGAAATGTACAGTATGTTATGGCGAATGATTCCTTCATTAATCTATTCTGCAAGTTTAATGCTTCAAAGTCATCTGCCAAATAAACATGATACTTAACTCTCCTTTGTGCAAAACATTTTATGCCTATTTTTCCAAAACAGGCATGACTAACTTGGGCCATTTAAAAGTAACTTTGATGCTAAGTAAAGGTTACTAGTGATAAGCCCATAGAAACAACATAATGAATGCACAAAGAGAGTGGAGTTCTGTCGATGAAAAGGTTTAGATTTCTCTGTGTGAACAGTACTGAAATTATAGCTAAAAAAAAAAAAAAGACAACAAAACAACAAATTTAACGTGCAAGACGACTGGACTGTGTTAGTAAAAAGGTAAAAAAAACTAGTCTACTTTTAATTTATCATCAAATAAGAAACACAACGTGCCAGTGAAAGGGTTAAGACTATTAGGGGTGATCACCATAACACGATGAATCTTGTTGGTGAAAGATTAAAACTGAATGAATCAGTTACCTGATCATGTCCCAACAAAGACTCCACGGCATCAGAGACGTAGACAATGTTCCCCTGGGAGGTCAGAATCAGCATAAAGCAGCCCATAGTCTGAAACAAACAAAATTACTTCAAAATGATTTTGCAAAATGGTTTTCATTCTTCTTCCTTAACCCGCCCTAAAAAGTCTCATTCTACATTCTAAGATATTGGGAAAGAAATGGCCTGAGAGACGAAGAAGAAATGCGAGAGAAAATGAAAAGACAATCATGCAAGGGAAAGTATAAAAATGAAGAGCGAATCCGAAAAGATTAGAAAACAAAAATGAAGGAAAATCACAATAATAACATACACGAGAGAGAGAGAGAGAGAGAGAGAGAGAGAGAGAGAGAGAGAACTACGTCATGTACACTGAAATATCAAATCTTTTCTACATGAGGATGACCGCAGTTTGGGTTGATGAAAGTCCTTCAGAATAAAATATTTATCTTTGAATACAGGGAATAGGGAATCACCAACAGAATAATTGACACAGTAGCCTCCAGCCATGACAGTGCGACCTTTCTATCACCAACTCAGTGTTCTAGTAAGCAATGAAGACAATATACATCGAACACGAATAATCTTGGGCCCTGGAATTTATAGAACATGTGGGTGCATTAACTTGTAAATCGAAACAACTACAATCCATGATTCTTAACTATTATGCATGCACGTGACCTATGACTCCAGATTATTGTACTTTTCCGGTTTGGCAAAACCAGGCGAATTGATGCGTCTCACTATGTTTCTTCAATGGGGGAAAAAAACCATAGCTTACCCTACGGTTCTTTTTTAAGCATTAAAGAGTCAAGAAACCGTGGCTAGGAAAGACCGGAGGAGGGGGGGGGGGGTAGGAGGGCGGGGAACGGGGAGAGGGAATTATAGATCAGACTTCAAGCTACACTGGGCCATTCTGAGAAAGCGTAAGTAAAATTTTTAATGTGGTAAAATGATCTTTAGATTATTCTGACAATGGAGAGTTACTTAACAAAGGGCCACGAGAAATTTATTCCCTTCCCAGGCAGTGAGGAAATCACTTGCTCTGTCTCAGGAACCACTGTTTAATCTATCATGATCAGTGTAATTTCGATTTACCGATAATAGCGTAGAGAACTCTATGTACGTTCTTCAACTGAAAGGGGTGGGGGGGGGGGGAAGGGGGAGGAAGGTAAGCAAGTGCGTGGTATTGTCCTTCTTTATCAACCACCGTTTTTTTTTTTGACTACACAGTGGATAATTATCTGAGTGTAGGGTTTCTTTGCTTGGGAAAGATTATGTATATTACTATGTAGATCGCTTTTAATCAGACAATGCAATTACTTGAATCATTACAGCGCATGTTTACGTGCAAACACCAAACAGACAGTCTTATCTTCTATCACACCTGCTGTAGATTGCATGGCCTTATATTCCATTGTGCCATTCTCTGAAATACAACGTTGACGTGCTTTGTTGACAGAATATCTTTATTATTTCAGTCTAATTATTTCGCCAGCTAGGACGTAGAAAAATGTAATTTTCCACAAGAAGAAAAGGCAACCTAGTGCACGATTTCATTATTTGAAGCGTGCTTTTTTATTCGTTAGTTATTATGAGAAGAATCACATCACAAAATCTTTCTTCTCAAAGCCAGAATTTTCACAGAAAAAGCGTTTTGTCAAACTACGCCACGATGTCTGATTGAAATCCATGCTATCGAAACCAGCAGATAAATCAGTTGGCTAAGCATGTTCAACTCAGCGTGATAACACACAACGTCTCTCAATAGTTGGTGGTGACAGTTCTCTCTCTCTCTCTCTCTCTCTCTCCTTGCATAGGGAGATGAATGCCGCACTGTACATGACATAGAAGTCATCGATATAAAGCCTCCTATGTGACATTTTTTCTTCGAGTTAGTTACTGAATTCCTTTAATACGATAACAGGAGTGGTGCGCTACTTCATTACGATTCATTGAACCTAAAAAAACAAACAAACAAACGAACAAAAACAAAAACAAGAGAGAGAAAGAAGAAGAAGAAGAAGAAGAAGAAATGCGCGCAATACTTTAATCCAATTGCATTTCATACTCCAAACTCCGAAATTTGCTCCTAATTAGTTCTGTATAACTGTCAAGAGACCGATTTTGGTCTAGTATTGGGTCTACATACTGGGCACAAATGATTATCAAATTCGAATAACGGTTCGTATTTGATTTGTACGGGGTTCATTAGTCTCATTTCAACATTATGTCGAGTTTAAAAGATTATTATATCTTCACTTACTTTATGTTCCTGTATTCTATCATCGACAGAAAAAAAGATAGTAAATTTATGGTACGAATGCAAATATCGTGTTTATCTCACTATTGTTTATTTCTGAAAACTCTCCCTTGGCAACGACACCACTAGGACGTTTACTGAATGGTTCATTAATATATTATTTACTCTCATTATATTACATGGCTGCCTGCGGGGTGACAAGATGTACTCGTCATACATTGATCTATCATTGTAATTTATAATCGTGTTCCAATAACATCTCCCTGGCTAAGAGACTCGCCTCCTTACGTACACACTTAAATCACGTCTCTCAAGTTTTATGACCTCGGCTTTGGCCCACGGGGATCCTTTCCTTACGAAAGGAAGCGCAAGGAAAAGGTGTGTTCGAGGATGACAAATATAACACAAAAGGAAGTTCTACATGTCTTCGAGGTGAGAAATTCTCGCCTTTCACAAGGAGATCAGCTTTTGTCACACATGGAAACTGCAAGTAAAAAATTACAATGCCGTAAATAACTAAACTGGAGATCACAATTAGCTTCGAGCAAGGGATCCATATACCATAAAGCTAAATAAATCAAACAGTTTTATGGTGATCTTTCCCTGACTGAAAGGAGATTGGAGGAACGGGGAAGGAGAGGGTGGGGAAAGGAGAGAATGAGTAAGGGTCGTGAGAGGGAGGGAGGGAGAACTAAATGGAGGAGTGAATGAAATTTATGATCAAACGATTTCACCCAGATACAGTGGAGTACTCTTATTTGGATCTGTTACATGTTTGCTTTCCATGGTGTCAAAATATTGTAGTTGTTTATGACAATTCCCTCTTAACCTCCTCACAGTCAACCTCCAATATCCATGGCCCTCTCTCTCTCTCTCTCTCTCTCTGTCTCTGTCTCTTTCTCTCTCTCTGCCTCTGTCTGTCTGTCTGTCTCTCTCTCTCTCTCTCTCTTTCTGTTTCGTTTTGATGTGTAAACCATATTATCAGGCCTTATAACTTCAGTATGCACTTATTTACGAGAGTATACATTAAAAAGCGTGCTAATTATGCTAATTATTTCTTTATGTAAATGGATTTCTGCACATTCATCTGCTTCATGCCAAACATTATTTTAGTTCCTTGCTCTTGAAGTCTATTTAAGTAATTTCGAAGTTTTATTTTTCTTAGAAGTACATTGATTTTATTACATCCAGAACTATTATTTCCTGTTAAATCTTCGGATGTGAAATAATATGGCAAATGAAAAACAGCCGTGAAAGGAAAACTAGATGTCTTTCACTTTCACTTCCACGGTAGAAAGAAGATCCCTGCTATCCGTTGGGATGACTTCATCCCAAATGCAGCAATCAAGGCTTAAGTGGGCAATGACCAGTGTAATTGAAAGGTCAAAAGACTTTCATCATATTTGTCAACCTACCAAATGCTCCATGACAGTTCATCAGGTTGGAGGCGACATGAGTGATCTGGCGCCAAATATTCGACGCAGGCCACTGGCTGCTCACCAAATGATGAGATGACAAAGAAAATGTTAATCGCATTTTGATGAATATTACCAGCTTCAGTAATCATTGGCTTGGAGAAAAAAAAAAAAGGTCTAACAAATGCGTTACAAGATCGCAAACTCAAATTTATAACGTCTATAAACATTATCTACACATCTGCTACAGAAAATCATTATAAATCCGTCTGTTAACTATTGACAGAAAGATATATTTACTTAGTTTGATATACAATATAGCTTTCTAATTTTCAACATTGCTTTCGTACACTATGCGGTGATTGAAGCAGACACCTTTATCCATAGCAGATATACGGAAAGGAAGCAATCATCCCTGTTTTAGCAACCTGATTGCACAGGTAGTAAGAAGGCATTGTTTGTTTCTATATGTGTACTAACGCAAAACATCAAGCCATACTGATGACAGATGTGCGCCAAGCCAGAAATCAGAGATTACATGAATTCTCTTGTGGCTCCAGCAAACAACAGTTGATTACAGATGCTCTCTGTATGTCGTTTCTTTTCGTTTTCAAAGGAACAAAGGAAGGCGAGAGTCATTTATAACTGATGGTGCTTGTGGTTTGTTGCATCCACAGTGTCTCATGACGTCAATGTCTATATCGATATAAGGCGTTCACGTCGAAAGAGTTTTCAAGACATTTTCTAACAATATGATTAAATTAATTTAAACAGACTGACACCAGCTTCGGTCGAAGAGTTGGTTGTGGACGAAAGGAAAAGAATCTTCTCAGACCTTGAAAAGTCATATAAATCCTCATGTGCCAAAGGCGTGCAGTCTATGAGCAAAATTAAATAATGGCTTTGATGGCTAACAAAAACCTGGTTGTTCTTGCAGAATTGCGTTGCTGAAATTTTGTTTTTGTTTGTCTTTCATTTCCCTTTCTGTCAACTGTTTCTGTCACCAACGCCCCCCCCCCCCAAAATGATTTGTTAACTCTGCTACTTCTTTGAGCAAATTACTGTAGACAATAGATTGATCGGTATCTGTACAAGAGAATTGGGCGACAATAAAACACATGTTTGTACCGAGGAACACTGTCGAGGACAACCGTGCGGAACTGACACATGGATTTTCACGCTGACAACAAATCTTAGATTTCAGATCGGCTCGGAATATTTGTAGCTCAGCCTGCAGTATCTGATTTAAGAAACGACAATAATCATTGGCCTCTCCATTTGTATAGCGTCACTCTGCTCTGTAAGAGTTGATACTCTAAATAAACATGGATCACTAGGCGAGATCAAATGAACAACACAGGTGGTTAAGTTTCTGATAAGATTACATTAAATGGAATGTTTAACTAGGCTAAATGAACCATTCCATTTAATGTTCTTTGTAAAACTGTCTCTATTTATGTGTGTACATGATTTCCCAAACCAGCAGGTTCGATAGCTGGGAGAGCAATCAACATGAAAAACTCATAAGGCTTTGGGGGGGGGGGGGGGGGTAAATGGACTCCCAATGAAAGGGTCCTGGGGTTCGGTCCTGGGGGTCTGACAACAAAGTTCCACTACTGGACCAAAGGAAAACAGCTTTATCTCCCTTGACACTTTAAGATATGAGAGGAAAGAGGAGACACACAATAAACCTTGATTCGACATGTTTTTACGGTGTTTAATAAAACTAAACACTGAGAAAGACAACCGATGATTAGCAAAAGAATGGTTCTTTTTTCGCTAAGAAACAACAAAAGATAAGTTGGTCAATGTTATCTACTGTCTTGCAGTCTTGTACATAAAATCCTTATCGTTTTTCCCGTCACGTTCAGTTTCTTCTCCTTTCCGTCCACAAACATTGAAGATAAATTTTTCTCAATCGTTCATCATATTGAGCCACTGTTTTGAACATTAATTCGGACACAGGCAGCGAGCTATCTAATCTTAGCCACTCGCCACTGACAGGGACGAGCCGCAGATTCCGATCTGGATAGTCAAGTTATTTCTTGGACCCTGTATGATTTATAGGAAACATTCCTGGAGTTGCAGGTGCCTATTTGAGCAGGTCTGAGGGGAAAGAGCATTCCCACGGTAGCTGTACGCAGTTTTGCATAGAAGTGCATTTATTTTTCGTGTGAGTAGGTCGGTCGCGTACCGTAAAAGCTTCCTTTGTATTCGGGGAGGATGAGTGCTTCACAAAACACTCTTTGTAAGCCAATCACTACATTATGCGAATAATAAGAACTTTTTTGTTGTTGTTGTTGATTTCCACTTTCTTTTGGTATTAACTTCCTTTTTTTATTTGCGGACACACGTCCTTGTATTGTTCCTCAGATGACTATGTATGCAAGTCACATACTTTATGTATAACTTTGAACTGTCAGAAGAAATGGCCCCACTGCCAAGGTTTCTATTATGTTGTTTGTTTGGTTAGTGTAGAACTAAAATGATGTTAAGAGACACATGATTTGAACAGATCAACTCTTGCACTTGTGAGTGTAGGCCTATATAGTTCTGTGTCGAAGGCATCACAGACAATTTTGTTGTTCCCTTCTGTCAGTTTGTACCTACTACAAATACATATGAACGACTAATCAGCTGGATCTCAAAACAGTTGTCAGAAAATCCTGTAACAATATTGATCTTGTTGGTTAAGTCGTTAGAAACGTATTACATAATAAAGCTAAATAACAAAGAAAACCAACAAATCAATCAAATCATCGATACGGCTATTACTGAAATCTTTTCCTGCATTTGCCTTTGTGACTTACAGACAATGTACGCATAGATTTCTGCTTTCGACTTAGAAGAAACACACACACACAGACATACATACACACACACACGCATGCACACACACACACGCACGCACGCACGCACGCACACACACACACACATACACATACACACACATTCATAAACAAACTGAGGAAATAAATTGTCTCACCATCCCAGTTATCTTAATGCTTTGTCGGGGATGTTTTGAGAGAATGCCTGAGAATGTCCGCGAAGTGAGAAAGGAGTAACTCTAGTCTTAACATCTATTACCTACAACTGTAAACAAGTCTCACCCCTAAGCATAACAAGGGGTCCAAAATAGAATACGTTGCAGTCCCATTTACCCTTACAGCTGATAGACAACTTAATTGGATTCCCAATCGCGAAAGTTAGGCTGACATAGCCCAGTTGGTGCCATAAACAAAACCAGTGGTAGGGTAGACGAAATAAGGATTTTTATGTCTCGCCCAGCATGCTACACCCCTCCCCCCCCCCCTCCTTTTTTCCACTTCCGATCCCCCCCCCCCACCTCCCACCTCACCTTTTTGTTTCTCTATTCCCGGACCAAGACTATTGTTTTAGACGTCGAATCAAATAGGATCCGTCTACTATCATTAAAGGCCTAATTACCTTAGATATCAATTCTACTTAACAACATTACATTATTAGTGTTTGGGTAAAGTTCCGGTAAATGAATTAGATTTATATGATTGGACTAATATCAGACAAAATGATTTTCTAGAAACATCTTGAAGTAGTCTATTCTCGGTTTGGAGCTCAGATTCTTGTCTTATGCATATTAAAAGTACTTTAAGCTGAAAACCGCTGTTGCGTAAGTTGTTTTTTTTTTTTTTTCGTGAATTTGACAGTTTTAGGACCTGCCTGTCAAGATTCGCTATACTATTTTGATCTCTTTCTATTAGTGGTGAGAGAAAACGGAATGAGAAGGGCGTGGCTTGCAGATCTAACAGTTTGTCTGTAACCAGTTGTTCAGTTGACATTGTCCGCTCTTAAATCCGGTCTTCCTCTGCAAGGATCAGGTCAATTTTTAGACAGGAGCATAGCACGCATTGCCTGATCAAGGTCCCCTAAACACCACCTTCCCGTAGTCGGCAGTTTTGGTAAACAAGATCTCTTCACAAGAGGCAAGAGTCATGAGTGACGAGCTGACCGACAAACTGAAAATAATATTGACCGCTCTTTCTTTCTTTCTTTCTTTCTTTCTTTCTTTTCTTTCTTTCTTTCTTTCTTTCTGCCACCTTTCTTTCTCCTCCTTCTTCCTTTTTTCTCTCATGTCCGATTCTTTGCTACCTTGCTTTCATCCTTTTTCTCATTTTTTTTAACTTTCTTTCTTTCTCTCTCTCTCTCTCTCTCTCCATTGCTTAAATGCATTTCGCTTAGACAAAATTTGGCCATTAACATCTTGAGTTAACACGTATCCCGCCAAAACTGCCATACTTCTTGTCGTCACTGTTAACATTATGGTTGTTAGCTATCACGATGGACTCGGTACAGCGCCGGTCTTTGGTGTAGGCTAAATGAAGTCATAGGCAGCGGTCACAATTTGGAGAGGACTCGCACTGAATTTAGAATCAGAACTATAGACACTTAGCACTAAAGAGGAGCAAATTATGTGGAGTTCCGCCAAACAGCAAAACGTCCAGTATGATACTGGAATACCTGTGATCATCACTTGACAATTACTGTGTTCCATCTGAAGAGAAGAAAACCCCAAGAAAACATTGTGGAAATAGGTTTACGGAGAGCAAGAAAGTCCTAATTAATGGCCTTTTTAATTGCACATATTGTATACGTGTGTGTTTTCGCGCATATAAGTATTTGCTCTGGGAAAACAAAATTCATATCGATAGAAGATTATTTATTTATTTATTCATTTATTTATTTATTATTTATTTATTTATTTGCATAGAAGGTATGCTATCTGAATATTGGCAATAAAACCAAAACAAAATAAGCAAAGAAGGAAAAAGTATTTTATGTAAGTATAAAATGCCTATAATATCAAAAGAATGCAATGTGGGTTTGATAATAATCGTGAAAATAAAATAACAGGGCACACGTTATTCCCAAACACCGTTTATTTCTAGACAAAGCCACAGTTGAGAGTGCCTGCCTGGTTTTCCAATTAAAGTCTCTGTTTAAATACCGGCGCGTGTGGCGCCAGTCACCTATGTATCTTCCTCATTCTCAGGGTGGAACTAGCAAGATCTGAGGCCAGGAGGTCTAGAACTCACCCCCCCCCCCCCCCACACACACGCACACACAAACACTTCCCCATCTCTTTTCCTGTCTGCCTCCACTTAGCCTAAGCCATATCCCGCAGGTTAAGGATCCGGAACTCTAGGCAGTCTCCGCCCTTAATTTTGCCCCCTCCTCCCAATCTCCCACCCCACGTATCTCCACCTCACGCCCGTATTTTACCCCGCCCGGGAAGGAAGGCTATCGCACAATGCTATGACAAAATACATTTTTTTAATTCTTTTTTTTTTTTTAAATCACTTTCATTTTTTTCTTTAATCATTAAGTTTATGAAACTCGCCATCATGTTGACTGTTGTGAGACAATATTCCTTACTTCATTTTCTAACAATCACAGTATATTGTTTATAATAATAAATCTCCGTTTTCTCATAACAGAAGATGTCGAAGTTTTGACGGAAAATTGCGTTTTGCTGACAGATCTGAAGAGGGCTACACAGACCTAGTACCAATGTAGTGACATTCTTTCTCAGAATGCCTTTATCAGCACAAATTAATTAACTCTCCGGCCATTGATTTAGGTCTACAAGTTTCCATAACTTTAACTGCTTTCTACTGATTGGGCATTTGGAGAAGAGACGGCAAACTGAATCCCGATTTTCTCGAACCAGGTGTAAATTTTCGGGGGGGGGGGGGGGGGGGGGGAAGGGGGCTTACTGTTAAGTGGATATTTATACATGGAATATAAGTACAAATGACCAACAACCATAAACACCGTATTTATTTATTTATATTT
>JBCAUA010079590.1:0-24590 GCA_038406235.1 Peronia verruculata | reverse complement strand
CCACCCTCCCCTCCCCCCCCCCCCTCTCCCTCTCTCTGTTATCTCGATGAGTGTCAAGGTTAATCACATGAATGAGATTCACATCGAACTCCTCCTTCCCCCCCCCCGGTCCTTCTGGAGGTTGCGAGGCAAAGAATTAATACCATCACATGAAAAAGGAATATCTTAACATTTTGTAAGCGCTTTGGCCAAAGTATACCAAAAAACCCTCGCATACAGAAACAACAACAAAAGTAGCGACCAAATTGGAGTCATTCTGGTGATAGACAGTGAGACCTTTGAGAGAATTCGTAGGTAGATCTAATTGTCTGCACTGATATTTGAAAGCAGGCAAAACGTACGTGTGTGTCTGTCCAGTGACATGTATACCTGAACATTAACTCAAAATTTAAAGCCGAAAATTATCAAGCTTGAGATGATGTCCAAACGGATGTGTGTGTTTGTGTGTTTTTGTCTTTGTTTGTTTGTTTATTTTTTGTTTCAGGATTTTGGTCTTTTTCTGGGCTTCCTTTATCATTTGACAACGTATTAGCCTGTTTTGGTCAACATTTAGTTGTTATCTTGGTGCAAAGAACTATCTGATCTGATAATGAGAAGTTAAGCATCGCTGTAAAATGCTGCTTCAAATTCAAGTACTCGCTGTTTCAAATTGAAGCACCCAGATCTTCTTCAGGCAGCCACAGCTGCGGAGTAAGGAAATGTAACGCTATGCAGCCCACAGTAACAAACAATTTGAGTCACAATAAAGAATTGTTTCTGAATATTGTAAGTTAACAGCAGATGGAGTGTTTTACCAAAGAAAATAATGTTGTTACTCTCAGATTTTATCATTTTTGTTTATTTATTCGTTATTGTTATAATAATAATAATTATTATTATTATTTTCAGGTCGTTATGCAGTTATGACATTAAGTTTACAGAAATCCAACTGTTTCATTGGACACCCACTGTTTTTAGAGTTATACATGCATTTGACCAAAGACCCGAAATGAGTGTACTTTGTTCTTTTAATGAGACATTTTTAGTTGGGGTCGCTGTGGCGATGAGGCCTGGAAAAACTCACGTCGGTTTGGTTGTATGTTCGACTCGCGAGGCTGGAAAATGGGAAGATATGAAGATCGAATCTCTGAATTTTTTTCAGTGACTCAACGATAGCGAAGTCCGGCGTGTAGCCTTCTCGGATAAGGACAAATATATTTCGGAAGTCCCATGTGTAGGTAACGCACGATAAAAACACCTTTGCAGCTAAAAATTGATGAAGAGTTGGCGGAATGCCCCTGTCTGGGCAATATGTCCAAATTTCTTTCTACAAAAATTCACACCAATAAACAAGCAGAAATTATCCTACTTTCTTGGTATTGAAAGACTTAAGAAAAACACTTTCAGTCTGCGACAATCCGGTAAACTGTTTGCGTCAGTCCTATGCTAAATAGAACTCGGGAAAACACCGTGGTTTGACGTAGAATTTTTTTCTAAATGTCACAGAAATCAAGAAACAAAATTTGGTGTAGATCAAGCATGACAGTAAACTGTGCTTCTAGGTTCATTATGTTGAGCCGTTTCGAGAAATCGGAAGTAACGTTTGGTAACGTACCTTTAACGCTTTTATTGCTCGGGAACGCTAATTAAGAAGAGAATATCGCCATTCTGTCACTAAAATAATAATTATAATAAATTAGAACTTTGCCTGTTCTCAGAGAGTTAATGTGTATCTGCCCAGAATGGGGCGAAATGCCCCCCCCCCCCACACACACACGTACAAAGGAAGGTAATGAGCAGGCAATGTCGACTAGCCTTCATCAACAACTTTAGCAGCCAGGCTATTGTGCGAGCTTTTGCTTATATTCTAATAATTTGTTTGAAAGAACCATAGCCTATAATCCTAATGCGTTCGCTAGGTGGATCTTCAAAGTCTAAGGAACATCTTTCCACAGAGACGTGGCAGTTCAGTGCTGAAGAACACGTTTTTGTTTTTTTAATTTTTTTTTTTCTCTCTCTCTTCAGCTGTGGCGAAATAGGTTGATGTGATTGAATCCGCAAAGTGGAACAGAAGTTAGTGCGTGAAAATGTCAGATGTGTGACCGTGTTATCATTGGGACTAGGGCTTGCTAAGTACATCCAAGCACTGATAGTTTGTCTTATTTTGTGTGTAAGGCAGTGGTCCGTCTGTTGCTCTTCAGGCCACAACAGGGATTAATTAGGGTCAAGAACACCGCAGTTGTGTCAGACTGCGTCTTCAGCACGTTCTGAGGACTGTTTTCGGCAGAGGTCAGCATTGAAACTTTGTGCTGCGATTCATTCCAGTTAGTTCGGATATGAAGACACAGTTAGCTAAAGAAAGAGGGCGCAGTGGCTCTGTGGTTCGGCGTCTGCCTCAGTGGGTGCAAACAACTCTCTTCGATGGCATTGCGGATTCTGCACGACTCACGGGTTCTCTCATCGGGGGATGAAAGGACACGAAGATCGAAAGACCTGCAATTTTTCAGTGACTCAACGGTTTCCTGGCTTCCTGTGGGTAGGGAAGCCCGACGTCTAGCCTTCTTGAATAAGGGCAACATATTTCGGAAGTCCTGTTTGTATGTCACGTATGTTAAAGAACCCTTGGTGGTTCAAAATCGATGGGAGAGTAGGCCTGAGTGCCGCTGTCCGGACAAAATAACCAAATTCCAAATTTCTATCCACAAAATTTCTCCACAAAAATTGGCAACTTCTAAAAAGCCGAGATAATCCTGCTTTCTAAGGATTGAAAAGCATAAGAAAGACAAAAGCAAACATGACTTAAGAAAGGGAAGTGTCACATGGATTTGAGGAAGGGCTGGATGATCTCCTTAGAAGGCAATGATATCAGATTTGTGGGAAAATGGAACCCGCAAATTCTGACGAGCAACATTAGCCTCTCTGTCTTTAAGTCTTGGTTGAGAAAGATGATTATAGTTCTGAAAAGAAGAGGCAGCCTCATAAGTTTATACTGTCAGTTGCCAGTAGGGCAAATTTGCAATCTGTGAGATAAAAAAAAAAAAAAGATTAATGTTTTTCTTATTGGCAGCAACACAATTAGCAGTAAAACTATACATATGGTGAGCAATTAGTTCGCAGCATTTTTTAATTTGCAACTTGTGAGATAATTTTTTATTTGTTTAATTTGCAGCTTGTGAGGTAAGAAAAAATTAATGTTATTTTTGTTGACAGCGAGAACATTACCAAGAGCACCATGTATGCACACAGAGAGCAATTAGTGTGTAGAATGTCTAATTTTTTTTTTTTTTTATCTCCTTCAGGTTTTACAGAGAAGTATTGTCATTGTGATGCTCTGACAAACTCGAGGAAAAATTCGTCTCAGCCAAATACACTCTTGCCACCCAGGTAAGAAAACAAGGTCAGTCACAGTAACTATGTTATTGATTGCAAAGTTAAATGTGTCTTATTAATTTATTCCTGTAGTAGATATGGAAGTATTTCAGAGAGAAGAAATGGACTTGAAGGCCCCCTTTTTTTTTTTTTCCTGTCCCTTTTGTTCTAGTTCTTCTCCCACATTCGTAAAGCTGTTCTTGAGATCACTATTCAAGCACCATCACCTGATATAATCGTGACTGTGATATGAACACACTATTGTAATATGAACGTGTATTACAGTGATATAAACATGTAACTCTTATATAGATGCATGTAATAATATGCTTTTAATGAAAGGTACCGGCCATTATGTAAATTTTATAAACAACTACATTGTATTTATATTTTACTTTTACATGGTAAAGGGACCTGTTTCATAATAAAAATGTCACAATAGATTTGTTCCCACCAAGCGAACTGTTGGAAATCCCCGTCATATTTTAGTGGGGACGGGGGTTCAAACACTGAAAACTGTTCACTGTCATTGACATGTAATAATGCACAGGATTGGTGACAAGTGTTCACAGATCTCGTGGTGGAAGAGAAACAAACATCAGTGAGTGTTCTGTTTTTAGCAGAGGGGTACAAACATTCCGCCGGGGATTTCCAGGTTTTTGCTTAGTCGAATACGAACTATTCAACAGCCAGGCAGCTGTACAGGAGCTTTTTCGCATTGGGATAAAATTATATTTAAGCAACCATGTGGATATATGGCATTTTCACCACCACTGCCACACGAAAGAGTGAACCTTTGAAATGAAAATACAATAATCATGTACAAATTTCATGTTCGGTAATGATTTCCAGATATTTACCATGGCTAGCAATATAACCAACATGGAAGAACAGTTGCATGTGTTTACCAAGTTTCTGATGGAGGTCGACATGTTTCCTGTCTTCTTCACTGGGCATCTTGTGATCGCCTGTATCATAGTCAGAGATGATTCTAATGATCTGGGTAAGAAATTAACACTTTTATTGCTGAAACGTGCAGATACTGATGACAAAGGCTGTACATGAGCCCTAGAATTGTCTGTAAAAAGTGTTGGGTGATGCAGATTTCTATAATGACCTTAAACAATTAGTTCTAAAATCAGAAGGCAAAGCAGACACCTTGTTTACGTAATGTTTATTATTTGGAGATTGATCCAGAAATGTAAAGTATAATAAATGAGTCTTTGATCATACTGGCCCTTAATTCTAGATTACCTTAAGCCTTTACATGGGCTTGATTTGACACAGAAAGCTACTGTGAGCTGATACTTGAACGGATAATTGTTTTCCTGCTTTTCCCAATTCATGCCATATTTAAATATCCATTGTTTTGTCTCTACACTTTTATAAATTCTTATTCTATATCCAATTCCCTTTTCAGTGGTGTATAACAAGATTAGTTTTTGTGTGAAAGGGAGCCAAATATTTGACATTTAAAAATTACGTCCCTTGAAATGGCCCAATCAAACTTTGAAAATACATTGTAATCTGGTAGTCAAAAGAGTTAAGATGTCCTGGGCTAATTTTAGAGTTGTTATGATATAGAAAATCCCACTGACAAATACAATAGGACCATCAGGTATACCTACAGTTCTAACTGTCTGAATCAAATGTTCCAACTGTCTCTCTGAATCAAATGGGCTATAGTCTTAGATGTGCCAGACTTCTTGTTCTAGTAGTAAAACAGACTGTTACATTGTTTTCAGTTTCTTTTCTGTTTGCAGAGTTTTTCTCAGCATGCTGTGAAGATAACATACCTGTATTTCAATTTTTACACATAACTTCATGAGTGTGCTGTACAAAAGTAGCGGATGAAACATTTCTTAATTTTTTAAAATAAACTGGCATCTCTACTTTCCTGTCCACGCTGTGTAAGCATTAAATAGAAAAGCTGCAAATAATTTAGTATTTTAGAGAAGTAATTATATTTCGATACAATTTTTCTTCCAGGCCCCAAGTTCCGACAGAATCATCCCTTTGCTATGTGGTTCTGCACTTTGATAGGTGGCCTATCTGGTGTCTTTGTTGCCAACTTTCTCTTTGGTGATCCACTGGTTGACATCATGAAAGAAAATTCTCTCATTGTTTTCCTGACGGCAGTATGGTGAGTCGTTCTTTCAAGTTGAAACCTTTGTTTGTTTATATACACCTTTCAGTGGCCTTAGTGTAGTTGTTATGATAAGATGTAACATCCAAAAAAAAAAAAAAAAAGAGTATGTATCTTATCCTTTTTGTGTTTGTAAAATAAATAAATAAATAGATATATCATCATCATCATCATCATCATTTTATTAAAATGTCTTAAAATTAAGATGACTGGCAACTAATTAAATACATCAAAAAAGGCAAAAATAATATGAAGAATTTGATATTAACTTAATTAAGTCAAGTGACATTACTGGCCAAATTTTTTAGCCTGCTTGGCTATTCGCCAGGGCAATAAAGAAGACATAGGTAATAATTGGAACAAATAAACACATAAAAAAGTTGTCGCCTTCTGTCAGTGGTTGAGAGCTTTTTCCATTCTAATTCCTCTGTAAAATGACCCCGATCTTCTATCTTTATAATTCGTCTTTCATTTTGATCTTATGACATGCATGTACATAGTTATTGTGGCATGGTCTGATTGGACAAATCATAGCTGTTTCCAATAATTTGAGTACATTTTCACCATAGTAGTCAAAATTTATTCTCTGGGTGTTTGCAACGCCTAACAATATTTTTGAGATCTCAATTGCATCATATAGAGATACCTAAATATATGTATCGTATTTTGGAATTATGAAAGAACTAAACTTAAAAAAAAATTAAATTCAAAAATTATTTCAAAGGCAATTAATTAAACATTAAACTATTCAATAAATTAACCAGTGCATCTGAAAAAAAATTTTTTTTTAAAATTCATACAGATGTATTAAGGAATAGCAAGTCACACAATTTTTAAATTTTTTTTTTAATGTTTATTTTTCAGGTACCTGATGAATTATTCGCCCTATGATTTAGTTTACAAAATGGCAAAGTTTAAACCCATTTTGCTTGCTGCTGCTATTCTGCAAGAATGTCTACGAGTGAGGTTTATTTACCAAGGTCTGAAACAGGCCTCTACAGTCTACCCAAATGCTTACGTGATCATCCTATTAGGAGGAGTCATTAAAGGTTGGCTCCTTGTCTTCTTTTTATAGAGAAAACCCATATCCTCTAAATGTCCTTATATAGATTTTGAGGAAACTTCAGATGCACTGTGTGTTCTGTCTATGTTAAAATAATATTTCAGTTTGAAATTAAAACCAACATCAGGAAATTGGATATAAGTTTAGCCCTGTGATTGCTGATGTCATCAAATATTTTTGTATGGAGAAAATTAAAATAAGTGAAGGAAAGAATTTCTAATTTAACCCGTTGAACCGTGCAACCCAGTACACTGGGCAGATTTCCGGAGTCAAATTCCCCACTTACTCTAGTCCTATGCATCCACTAGTGTTAAATATAGATGTAATAGGTTGCTTTGGGACAAGGACATTTAGGACTACAGTGATTACAAATGTCTGCACCCAAGATCGCATTTGAGACTTGTGTTTACAAAAAATATTGGACCTGAAACAAAGAAATGTGAGTTCTTGGCCCAGAAGGCCAGGAACAGGGTTATTTCAGGCATTGGTGACCAGAGTTTAAAGGGTTAAAATCCAACTGAAATTTCAAATTCACTCAATATAATTTAATAGCAGACCAAATGAAATTATGAGATTGCTTTATTTATATATATATATTTTTAACAAAATTTCTAATCAGTCATTTGATCTTTGTAGCTAATGTTACAAATACATGGACTCTGACCAAAGTGTAATGAAGGTATTCTGACCTCTGTTGAAACAGATAAAGCCAAGGAATTTATGCTTATTGATGGGAATTTTTCCAGCATACTCCGGTAATTGATACTGGGCACTTTTTTCTTAAATGCTTCAGTCACAGCTTGCATCAGGGAGTCAGACAATGTCAGCCTTTGGCTAGCTTGCAGCATCATTTGGCTCAGCACCAGACAAAATGAGTCGTATGTCGATTTTTCACCAAATTGATTTGGCGCTGTCACGTAAAACCTCAATTCATAAGCTTTCACATGGTGAAATATGTTTTGAGCTAGTTGAGTGTAGCCAGAGATGTTGCACATTGAAGAGACAGTGGTGACCCCTATGCACCTGCTGAAGTGCTTGAATCAGCTAAAAATCCATTAAAATGAAAAGTTTGAGATGTACATGTATATATTCACTAAACAGCATCCTGATAATACTTAAAATTTGACCGTGAGTGTGATACTTTCTTATTCAGACACATGTTCTTTCAGTCTCTGCAATATAGAAACCTAGGAGACCACCTTTGTCACATTCTACCCACATTTCTTTGTTCAAGATTGGTAACTTGTGACTCATTCTAACTGGCCACAAAATATTTCTTTGCTTTGTCTTTCTCATCATAGACCTTAATTCTTACTCTTCAAGTCATTTTATTTCATGTAAATGATTTGGTTAGCCTTATATTATTTAGTCATTCTTATATAATTTACAAGGATTACTTCATTTTGAAACATGATCTTGCATGTTCTGTGTATGGAAAATATGGACAAGGAAATGAAACAAGCCTATACAAACAACACAACAATAATAAGTATATTTTAGATTATATTTTTTTTATACTTATGTAATGATCAATTATTTGAAATGTTAAGGATATGATTTTATTTTCTTCCAGGAAATGGATATGGATTTATCAAGATTGTAGAACGTTTGGTGAGGGGAAAGTGGACCCCAACAACTAACGAAATCCTTGAAGTCACATAGTAAGTGCACTGTCACAGTTTGCAGGTTCAAATTTCATTCATACTTTAGCTGAAAAATTGACCTTTTGGGGGGCCACTCATTTATGTTATTGCGATCACTTGTTTTTGGTAAAAAAATTAATTGCTTATTAGTCAAGTTCATAAATGACATTCACTTTAGCCAATCTTAAATGCATGGGCCCCCAAAAATGTCCCTAAAATTGTAGGATCTTTTTATGAGATTGGATTGATGTCTATACGAGTAGATACCTTTGTAGGATGGTGCATAAGATTCCTGTCATGAGATTCCTGTTAAGATTGTTTCCAGACTTCTTGGGATAAAAACCTGTTGTGCCTCTAGGATGATTAGCAGTACATGTTACAATAATTGCATGGAACGAAAGAGAAAATCCTGATAGCAGCACAAGACAAAAAAAAAGTTGGTTGAATAAATGAGATATGAAGTATGAATACAGCTATAGAGTGTTGTTGCATGATCGGGAAAACTTGAGACAAATGTTCAGAATTGCAGGTATCGAGTAATTGCTGACATTGGAAAGGGAGATAAATGTATTACTAATATTTCAGTGAAAAAATCATTCAGCTACAACTTTTCACTGCTGAGATATTCCTATATAGTGTAATAAAAAAACAAAAAAAACCCCAAAAAACAGGATTTTCAGGGAAACTCTCTTTGACATCTGGTTCTTTTCACTTAGATATGCCACATATATGAAATGACAGATGAATATTTTGCTCCATATTTCTTTCCACAGCTTTGCCAAATCTGGTCTTTATGCCAGTCTTCTGTTTCTGTTCCACCACATCAAGTTGCTGAATGTCCCCATTGAGCTGCTGTACTCTGGTATTATTGTTGTTTTTGTCATATTTAGACTAACCATTCATATTGGTGGGGTCACTGACCCTCTACTGCCATTTGAGGCACCAGTTTGTGCATTGCTTTTTGGAAGTGACTGGGGAAAAGCCAAACATAAATCTGAGAAAGAAAGAACTGAAAAAGAGAAGAAAGATAAGAAAACCCGATAATTTGAATACTTAATTATTTAGTTTTTTTTATGGTGAGAATGGGATTGGTGAATTCATTAATATTGTTGGATGTCCCACACACACAAAAATAATTTTGAGACTGATAGTCATATTAAAAAAAAAAAAAAAAAGTGTCATTAAAGAAAATGAAATACATGCCGCATCTTGTGGTATTTTGTTGTTGTTCCCACCATTTCTTTTTCTAGATAACCACCACAAAGGAGGTTAAAAGAGGTAATATAAACTATTAAACCATTTCTTTGACATTAAAAACATTCACCTATTCTTAACCTTACATCTGAGGAATTCAGGTTTGCAGGATTACATGAGCAACAACAAGAAACATAAATACATGTATTGCTTAGTACTAATAGTATTGTTCATTCCATCAGCCACAGGGTAAAAAACACAATTAATTATACAATTTACATATTTATTTCCTTGGAAAGGAAGATACATTATTGTTGATATAGGCCTAATCATGTATACATGTAGGTCTAGATATTTGAAGATCTCTATCTTAGCAGTGTGGTTTTAATTATTTAACCAGTTGCACAAAACTCTGATCAGTTTGGCAGGCTATAAACAAAAACCAACTTGATAATGGTGAATGTTGTAATGGGGTGTTTTCACATTACTTATCTTATCACCTGTATGAGCACAGTGCTGGAAATTGTACAAGAAAAAAAAAAGAGACTTTAAGCAAATGGTCACAAATTGCTTTTGTTTTTAATTTTTTTTTTTATTGTATAAAGTGTGAATCTGAAAAAGCATTGCATGCTGGGACCAAAGGAAAGTCCTGTTATTAAGTAATTCCTGTCGTAACTGGTATACATGTACACTGAATTGTAGGCATAAAAAAAGGAATTGTCTATTGTCAGATTATAAGTGACTTTTTTTTTCATGGATAGTTTCCCCATGATGAATTCTTTTACTTTATGACATACATGTATTATGTTAGAGAAGGTCACAATATGTACATGTATCAGTAAATAACAGTCAATAGCAGAACAACTGAGATATCTAACAGTAATATGTGTCACTTGACTGGCCTTGCTTCCGACTTTTTCCCATTGCTCACCTGATCTAGCATACATGTAAATGCATAGAAATATTAAGGGTATCATATTACACCATCTGCCTGCTCCCCTCCTTCTACTGTGCCAGTCCCTTTGTGCTCGATCTCTTGCGCACATTACCATGGGGCTGAGAGTGAAATGAGAAGCCATCATTGCAACAGTGTTTGTGGAGAATAGCAAAGTTATCGAAGTAATGATACAGCGATGCAAATAGATCTTGCTTGATCCAAAGCATACAGCAATTGAAACATAATGTGATATCAGTATCACAAAATACCTATCAGTATTCATCATTGTTGATGAAGTGGTCAGTGAATAGTAAGGTATATGTTTATCTTACCTAATGTTAGGAGCTACGCATGAGTCCTTTCTTTATCCATGTTGGCCCACCACCTCAGCGTGCTTTGTTTATCAATATGAATTCTTAAAAAGCTATTCCCCTCTCTTTCCCCCAAGCCATTTGGCTGATCTCATTTCTTACCATTCATTCCTTCCCCTGTATGAGGCACCCAGTAAAGCAGATGAAATAGTGTGGTCCAGTGATCATCTTTTTTTCTAATGACCAATCTCTTGCCATTTTTTTAAATATAGGTCTGTATTTTTGTAAAATTTATTTTATTCACAATTTTTTTTTTGTTTTTTTCCAACACTGACTATGTGAGACCAAGAATTTGACAGGGACACTTGTTGAGAATGGAAAATATCTTGATATCTTAATTCTCTGAGTCACACTATCATTTATCATTAATGAACTTGTTTTTCATCTATGGCATGAAAGGACCACACTTTGACAAAAGTGAATTGAAAGATGCATATTTACTGTTTTCCTCTAAGCTCTATAGAAGATGCCTCTTGAGGAAAACTATTCAAATTGTTGTATCATGTTCTTCCTAGATTCATACAAATGTGATCAGAATAAGCTTTGTTTTGAGGTTTTGCACACTACAGATAACTTCATGTACACATCTGTGCAATGTGTCTACATAAACATTATTCAGATCACTAGCTTTTGGTCAAGGATCACCTTTGCTTGGCAAGGCAACATGTAAAATTCCACCATCTAGTCTTGTTCTGGCACAGTGACATGTTTTGAAATATTTTGCTGTTATACTTAGTACATGTATGTTGGTTTCTGTTGGTGCACTTTTGTTTTAAAGTTATGCTTTTTTTTTTTTTTTTTGCCGTTCAAGAAATGGTGAAATTTTGCTTTGTTTTCCCTGTGCTTGTATTTGATGAGACACAAATCAGACTGATGAGTTAGAAATTACAGATCTTTAGACTTTTCATTCTTTAAATGTTATTTTATTTTGTGCTTGATAATCACATGTACATGTATTTGCACTCGCACATTAAAATGTTGTACATCTCTCTGTTAAGTTATTTGGCAGCATTTGTCGTGTTTCAAGATACATACATGTTCCTTTGTTTCGCCATAAAATAACATGTATAATGTTTTTGTGTCAAGATTTTTGCTAAATCTATACATTTTGTGTAATTGTATCGGTGAAGGTATGAATTCAAGAGCTGTGCGTTAAAATTCTTGAAGTTGATGTGTACACGTTCTCATTCATGGACATGATGAATTTCATTGTTATTCAGACATGCGTAAGTATCCTTGGAAATAAATATCAAATTCTATAAACTATGTCTCTGTTTTCAATTTTATGTTAGTATTAAATGGTTTGGTGCCCTTCATGACATTTGTACCACTATTACTATGGCTTCTTTTGTCTTTGCAGTGATTGAAGCAGTCTGCAATATGCATTGATGCCACTAACATAACTACATGTATGTCTGCTGAGCACTTGAAATAGGTAGGGCACTGCTTGCTGATTGCCTAGAGCCTGGAGTCAAATGGTTTTATCTTTGGCTTCAGATATTGACAATGAATGTGAACATCACAAAATAAGCCCAAACAATCAAGGTGGTCAAACACTTTCGATAACAAAATAGCATGCCTACTTTACGAATCAATTTAGATACAATGAGTTGAGCATTTTTAAGTGGGCAGTCATGAGATTGTAACAAGATTGGTTGTCCTTTCTTGTCCCTGCAGTGCCTTTCATGGTTTGATGAGCATGGCCTGTGGCTGTATCCATGTTCAGGGGAATGGCAATTGATTGGTTTGATCTTTTTATTTTCCACCCATTTGCTTATTCGTGGCCATCAGTTTGTTCTCAAATTGGACAGAAAGGTGACATGTATATTCAACTGCATACCAAGAGGTTTCTAAATGAAACCAACATGAATCACACTTCACCAAGAAAACACAAAATACACAACATCATTTTAGCCCTTTATTTTTATACTACATATTCTTTGGGAAAGAGACTCGATATGTAAAGGACCATGGAAAAAAGGAGCAAATAATAAACAGGGCATGTCACACCCTGTTTTCAGTACCTCTACCTGAATACTCCAAATACAGTGTCATTGTCTGATCATGAAAAATTGGGAGATGTGCAAACCACTCCACTACTTGAATAATGAATTAATTTCAAGATTATCATGCTTATCTCATTAATTGCTGAGACCTATGACCATCTGAAACAAATAAGTGAACAATTTATCTGAAACAGTTCAGTAAGTATTAATATTGTGATTCATATATGGCTTAATGATAGCATACGTTAAGTTATCAAAAGCACACCATACATGTCTCTTCTTCAAATCTATAATGAAACAGTAAAAACACTTGGTTGTATTTCCTACTGTGTTTCAAACCCCTACTGCTAGTCTGTCCACATCCAGTCAAATTGTCAAAAAATCACAGTGATAATGAAATGTAGGCAGGGTTTGTACAATGATAAACTACCTAGGGAAAAAAAATCATCTCATGTCTTTAGGATGGCCACATTAAAGCAAAACATTAAAATTGGCGCCTATTTTGAGGGGACTTCATCTCCCTCTTGATAAATTTATCTCCAATTTCAATCTTTTTAGAAACAAAAGATGCACAATTAATTTTTTTTGAATAAGCAATTAATTTTTTTTATTGCTGACATTTTGTTCATTCAAATGGCAACAAAATACACATCTATGTGTATTTCCCAACAACAATTTAAAAAGTCTTCATGTGGGCAAAGCTGCACTTAATATACAACACTTAAAAGATGAAAAGTTTGGCTCGATATAAAAGGAAGAAAAATTAAACATATATAAGGAATCAAAAATTGATGTTATTGGTGTAAATAATTATATCTGATTTGAAAAGGTTCATAACAAATACAAAGGACATAGGACATGATTGCAAATACCCATATAACAGACTGAACTAAATGAGGGAACAAATTTTGAATTTCAAACATTAGTTGCTTTATAAAAAAAAGCTAAATATTCCTGATGTGTTGTAAATGAAATCTAGATTTTGGCTTTTTCTAAGTTTTGACTCATTAAAAGCAACTTAAAAAGCCAATCCCAAGGCTGTTGTATGCAGGAGGTGGGTGCTGACCACACGAAGTTCAAAGCCAGTGCCACAACACAAAAAGGATAACCCTGGACACAGATCTTGGGGATTGAAAACTGTTGAACATGGAATGTGACCAGGTGGAAGTACACATGCAAGTTAAAAAAAAAAAAAAAGCACACACAAAGATGGATTAAACAAGTGATGGATGGCTGGAACATGCACTAGATCTACTTGTCAAAGAGTTGCATGCACTATTTCTAGAGGTGTCATAGTTGACAGGTCATTCATAAGAGGTACCATAAGATTGTACTGTGCGGCTTATACATTTTCAAAATGATGTCATTCCCATTGTAGACCTATTAAGCACAATGACTGAAACCTGCGCTCTGAGGCTGATTCTGTGATACGTATTTTACAAAATATTTTTAGACTAAATAAAATTTCAGTTCAACAACAAGCTGAAGATCCAAGAAATAATGAGGATCTGTTAAGAATTTAACTGTTTTCATGAACAGCATTAAAATAAGGGGAAAAAAAAAAGTTCTCACCTGTCCAGACTAATCTCAAAAGAGAAGAAGCTGAGGTATGTTCTACATAGAACTCATAACGTTATGACATGTACTGAGTCACTGAATTACAATTCATTACATGAGAAAGCAAATGTCTCTCAGCCACTCAAAATGAGACGCTATGTCGATTATTCACCATATGGGGTTTTTGGTATTATTGAAAGTTTATCTCATACCCCTTCAGGTGATGAAAAAAGTTCTGAGCCAGCTTTGTTCTAGTAAGAGATATTGAAGTTTAAAGATACAAGGGGGGACTTCCCAGAAATGACTGAAATTCCAGGAACATCAAGTTTAAATGAATGATTGAATGCATAAATCTACATGCCTACCTCACAAAAGACCTGATTTTAATGAAGTAATATTAACAAATGGAGGGTAAGACCAATACTGTCTTCTTCAGAAATGAATGCACATTCAATTTCTGCAATAAACAAAAATCACATTCAAAGCCCAATTTCTCAGTTCTAGTTCAGCAACTTCTGTCTCATTTCGACTGGCTGCGAAGCAAATGTTCAGACATCCATTTTATGAACTACTGTATATTGTGCCACAATTGGGCTCTTATTCCTCTCCCATGCTGAACTTGTCTGCACAATGGGCGTTATCATTTATAGAAAAAGTATGCCTGCATGTATTTCCAACAAATCTGAATGGCACTGACAAGAACAATGCACTGTGTTTCTAATTTAAAAAAAAAAAAATGTTTCAGTTTAATATTAGTACATGAAAACACTGAAATACATTCAAAGTCAGATCTAACAGCTGTCAAAAAACAACAGACTCAGTAAACACTGTATAACAACAGCTACACAGAAATCTGAGCAAATCACATCAGTCGCAGGAAGACAGAGAATTGAAATACAGCAAGGACTGAACCAATCCAAGATCAAAAAGAAAAACTGCAGAAAGGCATTACGAAATGATGACATGAAATAGACATACACAGCACTGGAAACAATATGATCAATCAAAAATGCTAATTAGATTCCAGTATCCTTTCAGCTGGTAGTACAGACACCTTTGTCTTTAACCTCATACAGCAAAAAAGCCTACATGGTTACAATGGCTAGGATCATAGTGGTGAATCCTACTCATCATAATTTGATTCTCTTTTCCCACAGACTTGCTGTATAAGAAACAGCAGGTGATGAAAAGCAAGCAGTGTCACTCTGTGTCACTAAGGGATTAAAAGATAAAACCGAAAATTTCATACTAGACTTCAACTGAAACAGAGTGACTGACACTAGCTCAGAAAGGGTGCTGTTTGACATATTTACATCTGTATGTTTCCTAACATCCCTTCTTATAATAGAGTAAATACCTCGACAAATACAACAGAAACATGCAAGCTTTCCATCATCTTCAACACAGGTAGCAAAAAATAGTTTTCACACAAAATATAATTTTTCAACTAAGATTACGTACCAATTAAAAAGATGCAGACAACAAAAACCATAGAGAAAAAAAAAAAAAAAAGAAAAAAGAGAAACAAAGAAAAGCTGTTAACAGCCAAAAGCATACACACAGACTATCTATTTACAATCAATGATGAATTTTTAAAAAAATTCAAATTCATTATGATAATCTTGCTAAACACACATAACGAACAAATGCTGTATTTTTTTACTGATGAAATAATGATTTCCAAAGCTTTTGATTTAAGTTACATCCCCTTTTTGAAACAAATTCCATTCCCCCCTTTCTTCAACTTCTTGTTCTTAATTTACTTGTTGTTGGAGATTACCATCATTTTTTTCTTCTTAATGCTGAATATTATCTATCTTTCAAATCATAGATGCTAAATGCATGTTGGATTAAGGTAAAAGCCTGTGGGGGTTGAAAAAAGTACAGTGTACATGTATGAAAAATGCAACATGCATGCTGATGACTTGATTTTTACATCACTCTGAATTTTGAGATGGCCATTCTTCATTAACCTGTGAGAACGTAAGAGATATTATTGACAAACAAACAGAATTGGTTGACCTACTGTCAGACCTGATTGAATATAATGGCCTGCGTACATGTGATAAAAATGAGGAATATTTGATTTTGATGACTTGGCAATGAAAGACCTATTATATTTTTAATTTGGCAAACTTGGCACCATATTCTTTGCTGTGGCGATACGAATGCAACCATGTACATATAACAGCAGACCCCATACATATACCACGAGATCTTGCCCACTTTACTCATCAGCATGCATCTACGAGGTTTCACAATCAATCATAGAGGACATGAAAATTTTAGAAAAATGTAACATAAATTAAATGACTACACTACCTTGCTTACTGCAGACCATGTTTGGCTGCGTATCAAAAGTTTGTGTTATCAGTACACATATGTATATTGTTTCTTCTCATTTTATTGACTTACTCCGCACATCAATGTGCTTCATTCTACTGGTATCAATGTAACAAATACATGTATTCCTTTTAAAGTCTCCGTTAGAGTAACACGCTTGGGAAACTATTAACATGGATTAGTCATATTGTACCATGTCAAGGCCTGGCTTGGCCTTCTAGTCCACATTAGTGACATTAGGGAGGTGAAGGGCAGGATGCAAGCAATAAATTACCATACAACAAACTGAGGACAGTATAGATAGTATTCACTTCATTTCTCCAAGTGCGAAAAATTGATCAATGTATTATACTATTCTGAGCTAACCTGAGATAAATTTTGAAATACTTTGCGGCTAGTAAGTTTGATATGAAAACAGATAGTTTTGATGGACTGAAACAGAATGGCCTATACCATCCCTCATTTTTCAAAATAACAAGTACCATGCATTTACAAGCACTATGTTTTTCATTAATAATGTAAATGAAGTATAGTAGTATAAATGCTTGAATCTAATTTATCAATCATAAACCTGTTGTAAATTGCAAACCTCTGTGACAATGACTGCATGATTTGCTACTCACAAAAAGAGTACCATGAATAAAGTGCGTAGTTAATAAAAACCCCTGTAGCTAAGGACGAGCATGTGTGACAGAGAAGACAATTCTTATCCACATGCAAAACTTTGACAAAATACTACAAAATGAATTGCACAACTGCCCTTTTGACTATTTCATTTTCCTATGGCTGTTCTGTTAATAACAACAATCAAATCACTGAGTTACAAAAAAGATGGGAAACTCCTTTTAAAGATGAACTTATATCTAAATGGTGAAAGAATGGCCACTGACGTTCTTTTTTTTTTCCTGACATAAAATAGAAACTGTGCTGAAACTAAACAAAAAAACATTTCAGTAAAACTACAAAATGACAGGTGGAACAATTTCTCTCTTTAGTCTGAATATGATCCAAAGATCTAAGACAAAAAAACAAACAGAACGAAACAAAACAGAAGAATAACTATGTTATCCACAACAAAAAATTAAATGCTGAAGAGGCTATCCATTGTGGATTTGCACAGTATTTGACAAAAATTGCTAAAACAAAAAAAAAAAAAAAAAAGTGTATTTTTTTTTACAGGCTAAAAATATCAACAAAATTAAATAAATGCGTAGGGCTAGTATATTTCAAGATACGTTTAGTAAATGCAGACAGCTAAATAAAAGAAAATAATAATAAAAAAAAAAAGCACACAGAAAGAATTGAGTAAAGTTTTGTTCATTTCCAGTCAGTATAAATATCAATATTATCAGCAAAAGTGAAAATCCAGTTGCTGAGTGAGTTGATATGCCAGCCAGACAGCATATCCAACCTGTCGGCATTTTCATTGTCTCAGCGCAGTAATCATAATTTTTACTATCCTTGAAGGTAGTAGGACAGTTAAGACATTCTTAATCCTTCTTCTTTTCTTCTTTTGACTTAATCACATCATTTCTTGGATCCTTATTCTCATCTTCCTTAGCAGGCTCCTTGGTGGCTGCTCGGCGCAGGGCATCCCATGCACCACCCATGAATATTGCACAGAACAAATTCTCCAAGGGCACAAATGGATCATGGATTCCGAGGACAACTGAAGAGATCTTGAAGTAAACAAAGAAAAGGACGATGCCAAAGTAGATGAGTGCATGTGGTACAGCGATCAGATTGAGCCTCTCGCACAAGAAGATCGTTGAGGCTACCAAACTTGCCTTTGTTGCGCTGTGGGAAAAGGAAAGAGATGAGTAAATGTATCCTGAATTTGAAAAGTAAATGGTTATAAATATTTCAATTTACGGCTATATTTCTTATTGAATCATATTATAAAACAGAAGATGAACCAGCTCATGCTGCTGTGATTTTCTTCAATAAGTATCAAGCCCATGTAATGCTCATACCATTGAACAGGGTCCAGAAATATTTTCAACAATGAAAACTCATTAAAAGGATTAACAGTGTCCGAGGTAAGTCTGCAAACAGCATTTACATTTATCACCAGGACTGAATCAGTGCCTTCATCTTTTCAGGTATTATATGTATCAATGCAGTTTCACATTTACCCTGGCAACAATATAAATATTAAATCCCACCCGTTTTCTGATTAGCATCAGTAATTATATAAGGGCAAATAAAAATTTGTTAACCTGTGCCGTTCACCAATGCCTGATGCCTTTTCTCCTCTCTTTTTTGTTTTTCACATTGTAACTAAAGCTTAACATGAAAATGCATGTAAACTTACAAAGAAGGCTGCAAAATTTCATTACTGCCTGGGACCCAGATGCCACGAATCAGTCGATCAAAGTTTTTCATCAGCCCACTGCCAGCACCTGAACAAACAAAACAAACAGGATGATACATGTATATAGTAATGAAAAAAAAAAAAGATGGATGTGTGCCAGCAAAATTACTCCCGATAAAAAAAAAAAAAAAAATTAAAAGTTTGTCTTCAATAACCATAAAAACTGTAATCTGCAAACAAAGTCTGTTCTGTATATTAGATCTACTGGAATATTTTTTTTTTAAAGCAGTACAATTGCTGATAATAACAACATTATATAAAATGTACCAGCAATCTCTATACCACAATCAAATCAGAAGCACTGACTATGAACAAATTTCTGCCATATATAAATGTTGTTCTGAAAATGTTACAGTTAACAAATAGTAAATGCATGGTCAACCACAATCTCAGTGCAAATGCTACAATCATTTGCAAAAAGACATGTCCTTTAAAACATCCATCCACTCAAGCAAGTGACAGACAAGCTGACGCCATGACAAGCTGCTCTGTGGAATGTGCAATGATGACTAATGCTTGAACAATTTATGAGGTAGCCACATGACAAGCGATCATCCCACAATGACTACTAGCAGTGAGCGATGCAAAATATTTTGATATGAATCATTGCTCACAGTTCAAATCCTAATCTTGATTTCATGATCACGGAACTTGTGGGGTGGGACATGCACATCATAAAATAACAACAGAAAGGATTAATGCTACAGTAGCACAAATAAAGATGCTTTTTTTTTTTTCCTTCCTTCTACCATTCCATGACCAATTCTCAATTTGAAAGCTCCATGGTTGATGAAATTGTTCCACATACAACCCAAGCTTTTCTTATGGCCTAACACCAGATCAAATAATTAGTGATGCAATTGTTCTGTTCATTTCAAAAGTGTACACTGGGTAGCGCAAAAGTCGCTGACCCCACATTTGTTGGGAAACGACTGTCATGGGCTAAGATAAGGATTCCAGATTCCTAACAGATGAAAACTTATTTATTGTGAAGTGAACCTAACACTCAGTCGCCAGTACTGGCATCTATATTCAGAATATTGTTTCTTCAACTACCCTTGAGTCAATATGACTGATATTACTGATAATAGTTTTGAAAGTGCTTAGCTAGGAGCATTTGAAAATATGTGTGGAATCTGTCAGTGTCTTCCTTGAAATCATGCATTATGTTATGGAACATTTTCCAAATGCACTAGACAAGCCTTTATAACTGAAAAAAAAAAAAAAAAGCAGTATTTTATCAGAAAGAATCACATCGAGCAAATTGCAGCCAGCTCCTGGTGTGCTATCCTGCTAACACAATCACTTGAAGCACACAAACCCTGAGCAGAGTAGCTTAAAAAATGACAGCTTATGATGTGGCCATCCAAATATGGCTCACACCTGAACTGTCACTAAATTTGCTACTAGATCAAGCCAACTGGTAGCCCAGCACGTGGCCTCAATCTTACAACCACTCCACCACAAATTCAAATTAACTCACTGAAGACTGAGCGTTTTTTGAGTTTACATACACTGAAAACTGGCATTTTCAGAGGAATTTCAAAAAATTTATAACACTTTTCATAGTCCAACACCAACCATTTTAAATTTAACACATATGGCAGTACTAAATCAACATGTTCTGATACAGAAAACTTTTGAAATGGATTATGTCTCACAGTTATTTTTTAATGATTTTTTAAAAGGTGAGTCAAATTTTCGGTTTCCCGAGAATTTGGGGCAAATGTTGGAAAATGTAAATCTAGTTGAGTTGTCCAATAGTCAGACAGTGACGGTTTTGTCATCTCTGTCTGCTGTGCAGAAAAAGTTTCTCTATATGTAGAAGCATTAAATATAGACAAAGAAGCTGGTGCTTTGCTTTTACCTTTCTTAGTACTATGCCCATAATCACTACCATTTTCCTTCCCTACTTTCACTTTGAAGTGACTTTCCTTGATCTTCAAAAGCTCAAACAGTTACCAACCAATTTACGCCATGCGCCAAACTCAATATGAAATGAAACAAATGGTGACTCTATGGTAAGAGATGGTTCTCGGGGCCTTTGTGGGAAATAAAAAAATGATAAAGTCGATCCCGAAAGGGTTGCAGTAAATGTCTCAATTGACCACTAGACCGTACCGCATACGTTGCAGGAACCGTCATCAGTGAGTTAATTTGATATACCTGTATACTGTTAATGAGAAGGTTTCAGAAAAACATCTGCACCTGAATGAACAAAATCTCATTAAACTCGTCAAAGCACTGTATACTCTAAAAAAGGAGCTGGGTGGTGCAAGTAGTGACACAGTGCTCCAATCCATGCTTTCCCTGAAACTGATTCACTTGTCTCAATACCACTTTGAAAATAATGCATCTGATCTGCTATATAAGAAGATATCACTCATACCAACCTTTGATTGTCCCAACAAGCACAACAATCAGGTAGGAGCTCGGGTACAATTTTGCAGCTACCAATACTCCATGGTAAACTTTGTGAGCCCTCTGTGTCTCCTTCAGAATACATATCAGCAGTTTAAAAGGTAGAAATTTGGCTAATTTGTACACAAGATCGAAGGGCGAGTAATTGATCAGATACCTGAAAGATGAAACAAAGGAAATAATATCATAATGTAATATGTAGGTATTTCTTATTGACTTGCACTAGATCTTCTAATCAGAACATGATTTAAGGTTAATAAATAAGATCCATATTATTTGACTAGTAAAAAGGAGAGATGGCAAATCTTAAAAATAACAGTATATTTATATATAAGAGAGCCCACGGTCTTCATAGGAGATGTTTTAAATATATGTCGAACCAATACTGCCTTGCGACTTTAAACTGTATTCTGAGCATACGCACATCAATGCTGGTATTTTTGAGGAATAAACTAAATGCTACTTGTAGAAAACATGTTTGGTGTTTTGAATGTGTCAGTCTACTGAATATAATATACAATTCACACCAAACACTGCTGTGAATTTACTTTTCAATAAATATCACCTTTCTAGAGCAGCATCAGACATAGTAAGCTTTTTTCAGCATTAAGTAAATAGAAACACAGATCTCTATGCTGTTGTGTGCCAGATTTCATATGGTTACATTCACTTGTTTTCGAGCCCATAAGTCTTTTATGGGTTTTGTTGCAGAACATAGATAGAGTATATTCTTCAGATAAAAATAAATTTCAAAATTGCATCCAATTCTTTCACCATAAATGTTCATTTTCAATTGCAAACATAGCCAATATTTCCTTCAATCTACTACATTATACATGAGTATAAAATAAAATGACGAACAGCAGACTGGAAGTGGAAGGGCTACAGGAAAAAAAAAGTGTTTTTCTTTTTCTTTCATTTCTCTGTTGAGCAAAAATGTTACATAACTGGACTGAACATCTGATTTGAAGGTCTCATGCTCTTATCATACACAGCAGTAAAACAACTGGTGCCAAAATATAGAAACCTTAAAAGAAGATTACTATGATTGTCCCTTTCTATTAATGCCTCCCTGTGGAGTTCATCAATAATACGGTTTCTGTTATTCAGTGTTATTCTCCTACCATACAGCTGTTGCAGTGATAACACTCTGGTGATCCTTGAAAGGTGTGATGATAGGCTCTCCGAGCAGGAAGTTTGCAATCAGACTGCCAGCGAAGCATATTAACATTGACGACAGCCAACTGGACAGTGGATGCTTACGGGAAAATGGTTGGTTTGAGCTTCCTGAAGCTGCAAAGAGAAAAATGAGAATTCTTTGTCCAAACCCATAGCGATGAACCAAAAAAAACAACAACAAAAATTCACTGCCTGCAAGACTCAATATGATGCCGCTAGTCCCATGTGCATAATTTATAAGGCAAGGTTGAAAGGCTTACCAAAAGAGTTATTACAATTACTATCCACTCTACTTAGTTGACAGGATATCAAAGTCATGGTCTTTACTCCTGTTGATTAAATCCTGTGTGTTTAAATCAAATATTTGCAAAAATTATCACACATCAGCCAGAGCTTAATTATATTATGGAATATTTCTTTTCCAATGAAACTTCCATATAGCCTAGCGCATGCAGATGTGACAATACATTAATTTAAATTAATATATTATGCCTTAAAATCCTTTGTGCAATATCTTTCATAGCTGATTTTTGAGTGATCAGTATGAATATGGGCAGGTCTGCATCATGTATGCAATACGCATCATCAATATTTGTAGTTTATATCTCATACTTCATGATTTTCATCTTATCGTATTATTCATTTAAAAATTCTGCTGACCAGCAACTGATCTTTCATCTTAACCATATATCCAAAACATTGCACTCTTTCATCATATGACAGACTGAGCACTGTGACATTGTGTGATAGCATTTTGCAGGAATGTGATGGATTCTTACCCTACATATTCATGATGCCTACTATCAATACTATCATATTTTTTGTTTGTGGAAACAATCACAATTGACAAACAAATGACACAGGATAAAGGATGAAAAATAAAAGCACTTCCATGCAAATGATTACACTCAAACTCACTTTTCATGCTATGAAGGCAAAAAGTTTGCTCTTGGATCCGAAGTTAGTAATTTAAATTAACCTAATTATTTATTGGTAAGCATCATGATACAAGGTAACAGAATGATGAAATTCCAGGATACACCTAACTTTCTATATCCATGCCTTGATATAAGTGCATTTCTAGGAGCCAAAAGATAACGATGAGATGTGATGAATCAACTGTAACAGATTCATTCTGAATGCAAGACATGTTATTTTAAAATGAAATCCGGCTCTTTTCTTCTTGCGGCCACGTAAAGTACCTGAGTTTTAGCTTTGTTTACGTGGTCTACATACTGCAAAGTAAGCTTGAACATAATAAATAATACTTTGTTATTTGCTGGTATTTGAAAGTTGTCCATGAACAAGAAAAGGTGCATTCCATATTACTACATCACTATTTTTCTCTAAGTTCAATCAAACTATGGCATGAAGACTTAACATTCTGAAAGTTTATTTATACATCTTTTATCTTTAAATGTTAAAGTAATGGCTCAGTTTTGCTGAGAAAAAAAAGTGCTAGAGTGTGGCATTTAAGCTAAGATTTTTGCAGTCTCTAAAGTCAGCATTATGTACGATGAATTCACTTTTTTCAACTTCAAATTTTCTATCTGGGAATTCTCTGAATCTGTAACATCAAAATTTCTGATATGTGTAAAGGTAAACAAAAAAAGGTGTTTAATACTTGCGAAACTTTCTGTTTCTAAACAAATTTATGAAATGCACCATCATGTGTGACACTTTTCGAGCGTTATGTATGTCACTTTCTGACTTCAGTTAGATCTAGATCTATAATTATGGTAACGCAAGACTTAATAAGGTCAGGAATTTTGTGAGAGAGACATTTTCTTCCCAAAACAAGTGTTTATGAGACCAAGAGCAGCAGAATTTGGAGCCTGCTGAAAGACATAGAGAGCAGGTAAGAAAATACTACAAGGATGTCAATCTGTCGGCGCTTTTTCGTTTGTTACTCCAGGCCTGTCTGTCATCCGCACGTCGGACCTATATGTTAGCATTAGGGTGGACTTACGCTGGTCGAGGGTCTCATACATGTTAGCGTTAGGGAGGA
>JBCAUA010079579.1:0-10794 GCA_038406235.1 Peronia verruculata | reverse complement strand
CGGAAGGTTGGGAGGGGGGGGGGCGGAAGGTCCATCCTGAACCATAGATTTTGTTTGGGGTTTTGATTGGCATGGGGTTTTGTTTCTCTTAAGAGTCCTGCTTTTTCTGTGTATAAAAATGGTATAAAAAAGTGGATATTCATTCTGACGCGTTTGACCCATGGTCATTCAACGGTAGACCAGTCAACCAGGATTTGGCTTCCTCTGGCTGCTTCATGCTGTGATGGATCATCACTATTTGATCATATATAGACAAAGAATGCATAAAACTCTTTAATTATGACCTACTCTAGCAATATCTTGAGCCCCCGTGCTAGGGATAGAAACTGGATGATAACTATGAGGCGAAAAAAAAAAAAATACTGATCACGCAGACTATCACAGTTAGCGTTCACCAGCTGTTACTTCTACTTCCTTAAAATAATGAAGCCTTTCTTTCTCTCGCTGCTTCCGAACTCAGCTCAGAGCTCAGTTGTGGACTAAATACCATTCAAGGTCAAGACACTCTTGATTTGGACAAAAAAAGATGTCGAGACCAAGAAGGCCCTCAAGAACCCTGAAATGACTTTACGGGAGCTTTTATAATACTGGGGGAGTGGCGGTAGGGGAGCGAAATTTGAGAAAAGATACGCCCAGAAAGCTAGATAATGACAATAAAAAGGTACAGAAGTCAGAGAGAGAGAGAGAGAGAGAGAAATATGTAGAAAGGGATGGAAGCCTAAAAAAAAAAAACCTCAATGTCAAATTTTCCCTGAAAAAAAAAAAAAAAAGCTTGAAACGCGTTTTGCTCAAAACCTGATTTTTTTTTTTTTTTACAATGTTTTGCTATGTACTTTTTTTTTCTAAACTGATCATATTCAAATTTATCAGACATCTTTTTCACAAATACTACTACTACTAATATAAGAAAATAACGTATGCTCGTTCCATTCGGTTTGTATTTTTTTTTTTTTTTAAACAGAAATAGGTTTTTGATATGAAAAAAAGGCAACATTTTCAATTTCATTATATGGCATTTTCATAAATTTCAAGAAAACTTTGTTTTGTATACAATTAACTGAAAATATGTAAGTTTTAGATATTATGTTAAACATGCTCATGAAGTTTCATCAAGTTCTGTCGAAATTTTGTGGAGGAGATAGATTTTAAAATTAGTCATTTTAGAGACACCACAATCTAAGATGGCGGCGCTGCCATGGCAACCGTTTGAAAAAGTCGATTTTTTGTTTTACTATTTTCCTTTAATTTGAACATGTTGAACACGATGAAAAAGGTTAAAATAATCTATCTTTAATTATATATACCATTCAGGACGGCTTCATCCCCCCTCCTTTCCCCACTCCCCCCCCTCCCCACCCCTTTCCCGTTGAGGAAAAAAGGCTTTGTTGTATAGTAGATAATATCTGATCAAGCGTGTTACAGAAATTCAATTTTTGCTAAAAGTGATACGTCTGTGAAATATTTGAGTATGCCTGTTCTGATATTTTTGTTTACATATGCCTGCGAGTGTGAATATATCTTCAAACATCGGTGAAACAAAAGATGTGGTCTTCATGGATGGAAATGCTGGTCATAATATAAGTTTATAATTTGAAATGTATACAGCTTTTAATACTATTTATTTCAGCTGTAAATATATATGTATTTTGAACGAGCAACGAATTAAAAAAAAAAATGAACAATATTTCACTGGTCAACAAATTTCAACTTTTTCTCAGCCTCTTGGAAAATATTGCGTGTTTTAAAGTAATTTCGTGTCAGTGATTTCAGATCTGAAGGTAGAATTGAGCTCGTACGTTAGGTTTTATGATACACACAACATTGAAGCATCGCCAAGAATGAGCCACAGGTTCACTGTAATCACTTTATTAGACTTTTCAAAGTGCTGAAAGACTGATTAAAGAGTCAATTACATATCAAAACAACAAAAGAACTTTAAAACCAGCAGCATCCTTTGAATAAATCAGAAGTGCTTGAGGTTCTCGCACTTTCACTTGTGAGGAGTGTTCACTTCTTTTACTGTGAAGTCTTTTACTGTGATCATCACCGACGTCTCCTTGATTGGAAGGAAAACAGTCAAGATGAGATGCAGGTGCAGAAAGTGCATTTTAAGAGACATTCGAGCTCCAAACTGACAGTATGTGTTCAGCAGGTTTTCTGCCGTCAGAATAGTTATCCGCTCTGTAATTTCCAATAAAGTTTCCACAACCACAACCAGGCTGCATGTTCAAGTGGATTTAGTTTGTCCTTTAATGAGTCACCGGCCAACAATTTACGAATTTCGGGGCCACGAAAATATCTTCGTTCAGTTCTGTTTCACTTCTGTCGCCTGCAAAGAATTTCTCCCTGAGATCCTGAAAGCCGTCTCTATTTTTGTCAAAGTTGTTTGACAAAGTTCTTCATTCATCCCGTTTAATGTGAAACGGGGACAGGAACACTTTCGTGAATTTACTAGAGGCATATTATTATGCTGAACATCGTACTTGCACGTCAGCTATGATTGGTAGTGTCACATTTGTTCTAGATCTACAAGAAACGGCAACCATTATGGACTTTGCGTCATAATTAACACATAATTTTATTTTCTCAACCATTTCAAAGTTAAATGGCGAAATTTGATTATCTTTGTTGCATAGTACTCAGAAGACATAAAATCAAATAGCTGGCTAACTCAGAAGTTGACTGAGCGATAAATTAACATTAAAGTGCTTTTCAAAGTTGGTTATATTTCAGCAAGTGAAAAGTTTGAGGCCAGCCGTAATTTAAAAAAATCATTAAAAAAAAAAAAAAAAACTTCCTTGATATCTAAAAATAAAAAGTAGCTGGCTGTTTGTAGATAGGAATGGAGATGAAGTGTGTCAAATTTCAAGGCTGTACGTGCAATAATAAGAAAAAGTTTAAGAAAATAGTGTCATAATTGTCAGAAAAATGTATTTTTTTAAAAATGAAGCTTAAGAATTTTTAAGGAGGGCAGAGGACCTCCAGACCATATTCTAGCCATTTACGGATGTTTTTTCAGTATAAACAGCATATTTTCCACTTGTATATTGATTATAGTATCTTCTAAGACTGAAATGAAAACATGATATTTTTTCCCCAAATTGATGAGTTTCTACTATCGAGCCACTGCATGTGCCAGTGGCACATTGCCTTGCTTGAATCTGTAAAAAGCCTCCATTCATTTGGAACGTGATCATGCCGAAGCCTCTACATAACACCATTTATATCATTACAAAAGCAAACATCATTCTCTATTTGAAAATAGGGAGGCAGATTTGTGTGACGACTATGAAATACAGTTATTCTGATACGATATTGTAAGAGTCCATTGGTTGTAACCGTGAGGAGAGCGCCTTGGTCTTTTCTTTGAGCAGGGAAAGATCTCTGACTAAGTCAGTAAGATCTTTTTGATTTATCAGGTGCCGTATGTTTTCACCAATTCGTTACAAACTCGTCCTTATCATCCGCAGTACTATTGAAACACTCATCATCAGAACTATTGCTATCATCATACAGGCCTGCATTTGGAAGAGGCACAGAATTCTCTTTGTAATGAGGCACTGGTTTCAATGCTGTTTGGATATACATTTTAATTGTTTGTTTGTTTGTTTGTTTGTTGAGAAGATGGCAAATTTCGGCGTACAATAGAAACAGTCAATGATGAGTGTTTGTTCACGTCCAGAAAATGGGTACAGCAAAGGGAATTTTTTTGTCTTTAGCCATTAAACTATGTCAACATTCCAGAATAGCAAGTCATATACTCACATGAGATGCCCATGGTTTGTCTTGATGACCTATTTTACATCTAAAATTATGTCTCTATGCAAGTTTAACTTTACTTGTCAGCTTTTTGAGCTGATCTTGTAGAGTAAATTTTCCTCACATAAAACGGAAATTGTCCGGATGATTTACCTAGCTTCTCAATCCAGTGCTCATTGTCTTATCAAAGAGTAAACAACACTAGTGACGTGGAGCTAGAGAGATGATATCATTCAACCACAATATGGCAACAATAAAACAATAGGCTCATTGTGTTGTAATATTTCATCATGATTGCATTGCATGATTTGCATCACTGTACGCAATTCTCAGGCCTACGGTAGATTCTTGCATTATTTCATAACTCTATTCTAAATAATGCATCATTCCGATATTCATATTAAAGTTGGAGATATTGCTGCACAAAATGGGTATTCAATCTGTACTATAAATCTGCAACAAAATCTACAATAGACGTATGGACTCGAAATCTGCTGAATGGATCTACATGAAGTTTGGTGCACAACATTGTTGCATAATATGGATCTACGTTTCTATGTACATGAACCCGAAAACATAAGCTTATTATCTTTGGCGTTATTTTAAGTATACATTGAATTCTACACTCTTGAGGCTGCTTGATCTGAATTCTAGTTTGATAGTATGATCCCTTCAAAACACGTTTCTTTGAGCAAACATTCATTTTAATCAACCAAGATATCGATATCAAAGTGGGCACGCTTGCCATATATTTTGAGTCGCAGGGCAGTTTTGGTTTGACTTATAATTATTTAAAACCTCTTCCACGAAGGCCGTGGGTTCTCTTGTGGTATTGCACATTTTTTTTTTTTTTTAGACATAAAATGACCAACAACTAAAAAATGTGATGTGATAGGAGAAAACGGTTTTCAAATCTGAAATCAGCATGGGTTGCAAAATATTTGTTGACCAGTGTTATCATGATTCGACTGCATCACGTTTCCTTTTGAAGATAATGTTTCATGTCGAATTAAATGTCTGATAGCACACAGTACTAGAAACTATTTTCACATATCACACTATAACTTTACATCAAAGCGAAATAAAAATAATTTGACAGAAGAAGTAGGCTACTTAAAAATGCATAATATTCATATCTTTTGGTCTAAGCCGACTTACACGGTCCATGATAATATCAAGCTTATCAGATCTGACAGCAAGAAGCCCATGCTGCATTTGTTTCGTGGCATTCAGGAGGCTTGAAATAAGTTTCTCTGTTAATCCATCCTTCAGATTTATTAGACCTATGCTGACTGAAATGATAGACAAATCTAGCTGCAAACGAGAAATATCCATAGAACCTGAAAGAAAAATAGGGAAAATGGAAGTGAGTTATTATAGCTGTATTAGTCATGCCAGGATTCTACAATTATTTCTTGCTGAAAGACAGAATTATCAATGCAGCAATGTAACGACAACTAATAGGAATGAATACATGTAATGTAGTACGAAGAAACATAACTATTATAATATCAGCAATTCCACAAGTCATGAGATCAATTGGAATCTTGATAAGTTTATTATAAAAGTGAATAGTTGCAATATGATTTCAATACATTATCTTAATTAGCATATAGGCTATAAAAAATTGAACTTATCTATTAAGGATTGCCAATTCGAAGAGAAGAAAACATAGCTAAGTAAGTTACTTTCTTAGTATTTAAATCTGATTTGAAATATTTATGCAAAATTTGTTTCTGACTTTTGTAGAAGCGTATAATGGATCAATCGTAGAAAAAATTAATTTTTAACATTATAAATTTATAACATTATGTTCCATCACTGCATTATCGACTATGAGGTATTCTTCTGCATATGCATCTTCTGTCATTTGAACTTACTCAGAATGTCATCGTAAATAAGCACCAGTTCCTTCCGTTTCCATACTTTCTGAATAAGCTGTTTTATCACATCACGTTTAATTAGTCCGACTGGAACCAATTGAATGGTGTTCGAAGAGGATATCTCACATGTACTCTTGTCTGTGTAATATATCAGATGGGGTATAGAATATGCTGCCGTCCATTTGTTTGATGCAATGACAAAAGGGCAATTTCCTATAGTGATCACAGCTGCACACATTTCATTCAACAAACTGCATCCTGAAATAATAAAATACACACCTTATGCGGTGGTTACAATTCAACGCAAATTTTGGACACATTTTGCACCAGCAATTAAGACTCAGGTAACATAATATGATTTGGTGTGTGACATATAAAAATATCGGTAGACCAGAAGCATCTTACTTGTAGTGCCAATGCATCTTCTTCCTTTTCTTCACCCTTTTCACCCTTACGTCCTTTCTTCATTTCCTCCTCCGTTCTTTCCTTATGATATTAATTCACCTATCATTTTTTTTTTTTTTTTGTCGTCTTAAATAATGAAATCTTTGGATGTATAAATCACAACTACTCAGGAAGAATCTGTCGACAAAACATTGGTCTTATGTTATTTTCATACACAGTTTACATTTTGATGAAAAATTCAAATATATTTATTATATGGTCCCATACATTTTAACAAGGGCGAGGAATGATTTACAAACTTATTGAATTATACCATAGATTTCTTTTGCATGCTTTTTTTTAAAACATTTTTTCCACACCTGACAGAAAATTGTACAGTTGGCGACTTTGGCCTGTACAAGGGATCAAACTATTCAACTTAGATGAGGTGGGGATTTTATGCCTTGAATTGAACAGTCTTTCAGCGGGCTTAGGAAATTTGTAGAAATATACAGGAATGCCTCTATCATAATAAAATACAGACAGCCTTGTCAATAAAACTAAGTTTTCCGAGCCATGTTTTGCATAATCGTCTCAGTCAAAAAAAAAAAAAAAAATTAAAAAATGACAAACTATATGTCTGTTGTGAGTCCGTGAGTGTGTGATTCCATGTGTATGTGTGCATGTTTGTGTTTAAATTTACAAAAAGAAACTCTAACATCTTGAGATCATCCTTATTAAAGTAGGTATTAAAGGAATTTATGGTACACATACCTCGGAAGCGAATTTCTAGTTTGTGTGGTGACTTCAGATAGCACACTATGCTAGGAAATGAGCATATAGGAATTAGCCATTTAAAATTCTGACGACATGGCATACTGCCTCAACTTCTAATATGGAAATCTAGCGCCGCTTGATCACTTTTTTGTATTGATATGTGCACCAACATATAGTAGTACATATAGTAATGAGAATGTTGTGTACAGTGAATTTCTGACGTCCTATGTATGGCCCAGTATACAGTTTGTCCTTAGGGTCTTGCACGCTACTCTGTTAGATATCTATGTATTTAGGTTTGGGATTGAACCACGCATCATCCCTACACAAAATGAACTGTAAACAATATGATATGTTAAGATTATACGTATGGCATGTAATGCACCACGCACAGTTGATCTACATATACATAGTAAACACACAACAATAAATTAACACAATTTTCTTGTAATCTTTGCTTTTAAGAATATTTAAGTCTGTTTTATTTGATCGTGGGCTCGATGTCGAATTACTTAAGGCCCTGGGAGAGTTTTGCTCTAACAAAACAACAACAATAATAATTTACCTATAGCAATAATAGTAATAAAAACACATAACAGTCACGACATTGCAATACAAATATCTTCAATTGGAACGATGATAACCATACACAATTTTTCCCGACTGCAGCTTAATTAATGATTTTTTTTTTTAAAATAAAAATAAAATCCGTCCTCATCGTAACATAGCCATCGACTTAAACAGATCACCATGTTTGTCTAAATTTCAGATATACACACACACTTCAGAACCGCGATATTCAAAGATTATTAGCGAGATCTGACTTTGGTCGGGGTAAATTAGTAGTGTTGTGGAGGTTGGCTTACATCGCAGTTGCCACTACAACACTTGGAATGGCAGCAGTTTACGGTATATGCATGACCGACAATTTTTCTGACCGACCGTTAACCGGATAATCGACTCCATGACCGACGATAATCAATTATTGTATCGGTTAAATATTTTCTTCTTTGTTATGTGTGCCGTGATATCGGTTATGATTACGACCTTGATCCTACGTTTGTTACTAAAAACAAAAAACAAAAACGCCACCAGCGCACAGCCGAAGTTTTGCTCACGTGATCCTTGAACGGTAGATTAAGAAAGACGTGTGGGGGGGGGGGGGGATGTCAAACTCAATATTTCACAAAAATCTGACTTTGCAGATCGATAGGGCGTCGAATTCTAATGCAGTTTGGTACTATGTATTCCATTATAAAGCTCCTAAAATTAATAATAAAATCACAAACAGTGGCAATCACTAATATACCACGTGTCGACGTTTACAGTGGGATGGGATGGGGACCAAAAAATCAGCACCTAGCATGTTATTGTGAGGGGACCGGTGAAGTGGTTTCTTCCTTTTTATTCCCCCTTCAGTTAAAAAAAAAAAAAAAAAGACAGAAGAAAGGGTCATATGGGGGAGGGGTATGAGAATAGTGATATCAGTACTAACGCATGTCGTCTATGGACCCCCGAGATTAAAGACAACAGTGTGGCTAACCTATGAATGTCTTAGTTTCATAGTCGATCATGACCGACGACATAACCGAACTTCGGTCATCGTAACAGGTTAATCATTAATCCATGACCCATGTCGATCATGCACAGGCCCAGTTTATAGGGCAGTGCGATGAGGTCACTCAGACGCGCGCCGCATGTAGCACAGATGCACATTAGTTTGCAGAAACTATAATACTCGAACCAGGAAATTTCAAAGATGCGGTTTTCCCTGAAAATCGTAAGAAAAATATAAAATGTCGTATCATAAAAATTTGTCCTTTACCTTCACAGATGAATTCCTAAGAGTGTAAAATGCTCTCTACTTTTATCGAATGTGTGTTTTTTTTTTTTTTTTTATTCTTTCCGATTATAAACATGGTGGGCACAGAGCTTAAAACACATATTTAACATTATGTCTAGACTATTGAGAAATGTCGGTGCCCGTATGGGTGTTTAAGATCGTCCTCCACTCCCGATTATTTATTTTTCACATAAAACGGTTAGACAGCCAAAAGGTTTTATGCTGGACACTCAAGTTTCGGTCAACACTGACCCACCTGGATTGGTCGGCTTTTGACGAGAGCCCGGACCGTGAAGAGCATTATCACTGACTGACCAATCCCACTTCTTTAACTTCGTTCAACAATAGCAATTATTTTTGACCAGCCTTTTATTTCCCTTTCCTAGGCACAGTGGTGTTGAACAAGCAGCATTAAGAGGGAAGGACTTTTACACTCTTTGTTTGAAGTGGACATAATGTACTTTATAAAACATTCCCTCCCTCCCCCCCCCCCCCTCCCCCCCCCCCCCCAAAAAAAAATGTATAAGGAAACTCTTCTTCATATCGTAACGATTTTAGCGAAATTATTAGTTGGTCAAAAACAACTCCCATTAACAAAAGAAAGTGTCAAGAGAATAAATCTTAGCTGACAATGTTCAAGAAATATAAACAATCACACTGTACAAATAAGATTTCTCTAAAACCAGAATGATATAAACTTTGAACCACTCTTTGAACAGGTAACTTGACGATTTGTGTAATGTGTAAACATGTCAGAATCTGCACAACATTCGCTACGAGTTGCCTACCAAGCGTAGAGCTTGGACCCAAATCAGCCTGTTAGCGTTAATCCCTCGGTCAATTGACCTACTTCGAAATAACGCATTTGGTTCTACTTTAACATGCACGTCGTTAGATGCAAGAAAAGACACACGAACTGCATTATCCTACTGGAAATATTTGTTTCACTCAGAAAGAGTGAAAATTCTCAAAATTGAAAGAACATCACTTTCAAAGGCGGAAGTGAACTCATGTGCTGTCTTGGCATTACAACTGAAAAACAAGAGAGTAAGAATAGCAAGCAGGAAGGCAAAAACCATGTCTTCTTGAACATCACTAAGACCGTTCAGTCCTGAAGCGAAAATAAGATTGCTCTATAATGTCTTAGCGTGAGCGTTATAAAGAGCCGACTAAAATCCAAATATAATGCATGTACTATTTAGGAAAGATAAAACGATGATTAGCAAAAATATCAAACAAACTAAACGCAAAGAGCTTTGGATAATGATCAACCTCTAAGGAATTGGTAAGGGAAAATGGATGTGAATGGAAGCATAATGAACAAATTCTAAGATGGAGTCCACAAGGAAGGAAGTTAAGGATTCGTCCTGATGATTACATAGGTTGCTGAGCCATACAGTGATCTTGGTTTCGTTCAAGACTGAACAATCTTAAGTTGATATCTGGGACTGCATAGAGCAGATGTGTGTATACTGATATGAGCAAGAGCGATCAGTCTTCCAATGGAACGATGAACTTGCCTCAGGATCAAGCACCAGACTTAAGTACGCTCTAGTCCGTGAAAATGGACAGGATGGCCGACGGCAACAGTGATGACGATATAATAATCATGCTCCTTTATCAACCTATGATTGTTAATTGAATGCATTTTTGTGACCTATAATGAAAGTCGAGTTTCAAATAAAAATAGTAATGTGTTTTACTGTTCCTAAGAAAGCTGTTAACATTTGCAAAGAGCGAGTGAAAACAAAATATAATTAGGGAACAGAGGCGGCTTTGTGAGTATTCTGTAAGTTTTGACGAGTTCACTGATTTATGAACACTTTTCTCCCCCTTCACTTTAGGTCTGTTTCGTCGGAGCCAAATTCCTTTTCAGGGCATATGGTGATAACCAGTTTTGATGAAACCCCAAATTATGTTTAGTAAGCAAAACTGTGTGTTCTCAACTAAATTTCGCCCTTCCTTTGTTTTTATTAACGGTATGTCAGAGCTGAGGCAAAGATCTAGTCTTTGTAGTAATGGTTTACATTTTCGTCAGATATAACAATGCTATAAACAAGAAACATGTTTAAGGGGGGGGGGGGCGGGTCCTGAAATCAAAATTTTGGTCAAAATTATCGATTTCCGGTTTTTGTGCTATCATGTAAC
>JBCAUA010079568.1:0-10794 GCA_038406235.1 Peronia verruculata | reverse complement strand
GTTTTCACAGTGACTATAAATATAAACATCCATAAATTGTCATGAAAGAGATTGAAAGAGCAGATGAGGACAGCCAGTCTTAAGTCATTGCCATATTAGCACACAAGCAGAATACAATTTCATTTGTCTTCTCAGATGAAAAGGACTTTAGTAGTAGAACAAGTAAATATGAATACATCTGGAGTTTATGAAATGAGGTTTAATGAATTGAATATCAGTGACACAATTTGATGGAGAGTCGTTACAATGCTCCACTGTATGCTTCTATCGTCCAGGCTACTACCATGGCTACTCTATATAGCATTGTTCAGGATTGACTGTAGAACTAACAATATTGTGAAACTACAAAGACAAAAAACTGTTAGACTAATTGGATACCATTTACAAGAGGATTAAATGCTTTCTCACTGCATTGAAAAAAGTTTGTGTCAGAAATCACATTTTTAGATGTCAATTTATCAGGAGTCCTTAGGACTAACTGGCTAGGAACAAAATGAAAAATAAAGTATAAATTAGTTGGAAGGTAGAGATTGTAGCACTCTGTTGCTAGATTCAAGAATTCACTTTGACAACATATCCATTCTTAAATATACCTTATGTAGTGAGAAATAATAAACCAACAACAAGTTTGCTGTGATCTATATCCCGCAGTTCTAAGCCAGTAATAGGGTAGGTTGAAATGGATATGATTTCTGATCACAAAATGCTTAAGTAGGTTTCTTCTCTCTTTTGTCTTCGTTATTGAGCTCTATACCTTACGACCTAAAGGTTATTAAAAAAGAATGGACCAATTCCAATATGCAATATTTTATTGAGGAAAAAGCAGTAAAAAAGGTCCAGCCAAGTCACAAGTATTTTACTCGCAATGAACTTTTATTTGCTGTCTTGCAAGAATTTAATGTGGCTCCCACTTTTAGTACGGGCAACATTAATGCAATAAGAGAATTCCTTCCTGACACTATATCAGCATATCATGATCCTGTTGTCATTTGATGTTTAAGATCATCGCCTCTGTGGCAACTAAAGAAGGACACGAGTACATTTCCCTTTTGGCTGCTACCCAAAAGTTAAAAAACTCCTCTTTCAAATAGTCATTGAATCACTCCTTGATAATGCTTGGGGAGTGAAGCAAAGCATCATGTCATCGGTTCATTCTTTTTAGATAACTCTGTAGTTTCAGTACTGAGAAATAACTTATTTCACATTAGCTTCAAGAAAATCGCTCAGGCTTATCTGCCTATTTAAACATATTGTATAAGCTTTCACATGATTTTTGTTTTTCTTCATCTCATATTATGTAACTATGTCTTTCTTGTTACTGTTGTTCTTTGTTATGGACCTCTACTCTCTGTTTTTCTCCACGTTTTTCAATTTCATGCAAAAGGCTACAATAACCTTTCTTCCCAGTTAGAACTGAAGCATTCTGTTTTCATGATGTATTTTCTCCATCTGATTCTTGTGTCACCTAACTTCTATTTTTTAATTTTATCAGGATTTTGTTCTGTCAAATAGTGTAAAGACCCCTGTTAAGCCTGTTTTTTTTTTTTTAAGTCCATTTGTTTTTCTTTTCTGGGGGAAGATCCTGTCTTCTTGCTTTTTTTTTTTTTTTTAAGGATTTCAATTATGGGAACTTACCCGATGAAAGGACAGATTGCACTATTATATGCAATAAATTTCTGCTTTCAGTTTACTCAGGGTCTTTTCTGTCAAGTAATGTAAGCCAGTAAACTTTTATTTCTAGTTTTGTTTACTTTTTCTTTTTGGTCCTTGTTTGTTTTGTTTTGTTTTCTTGGAAGGATTTGAAATGTGAGACTTGACATGAAAAAGATTTCTTGTTCAAACCTTTGTGGTCTTTGAGAGAACCTGGTTCAACTTTCATTTCATTTACTAACATGTCATTATAGTATTTCCCCATTTCCTCCAGTGCACTGGCTTCTATTTCTGACCCATTGTTGAGAGGATTGGCACGTTTGTTTACTATTGACTTCACCATTACATTTCTACTATTAGGGAGTTTTTCAGGGATTTCATTTTCATTATTTTTAGGTTCTATTTGTTTTGTTTTGAAGACTTGGTTATTCTTTTAACATAACTGACACTGTTTTAGGGCAACATTTGCATAATTTTATTGTGTCACTGGTTTTAACCATAACCTGATTAATTTGTGTCTTAACAATGGGAGATCATTTCGCAGATTATCTGCCCTTTTCAAAAGAGGGATTTGTATAAGGGGAGATCATTTTGACCAGACTTTTACTTCCTTTTGCCAAACAAAAGAGGTGTTTAGCAAGCAGTGTAAAGAGGAAAAAATCCTTTTACTGCTTGCCATTCGAAAGACTGATCACCAAAAAAATTGATAAAAATATAACAATAAGAAGAAAACATTCTCTATACATAATAATTTTTCTGGAATTTTTCATGATGTATGTTTCAAGCAAAGAGTGAAAAAAAGATTTTTTTCCTCTTTGTACTACATGTACTAGTTCAGTCCCTCTTTTTATCAGGTAAAGGGAAGTAATAGGGATGAGCACAATTATCTCCTATTCAAGATATCTAATGCAATTGATGTGGATATACATGTGACATGTTATTAGAATAGTATCTCTAAGTGTAGCTTACTTGTCAACAGCTCACTTTACAGTACTTAATCCCCACTGTCTCCATCTCCAAATCTTATTTCATGCGTATAAGGTAAAAGATAAGCAACATGAGTATTTGATATCATATGAAATGCTTGTTAGGACAATAAGATAAATCCAAGACTGTGTATAGAATGTTTGTTCAGTAGGTGTAGGGCTACATGTATGTTTGGCCAGGATTTACACTGATATAGTCTTTAAATATGAAAAACTAAGATTTACACTTCCTTACTCTTTAAATATAAAAAAAATCTATTGCAAATAATTATTCTGCATAATTGAAATTAACCCTCCCATATCAGTAGAGACTTATGGATTGTCATTGTTTCTGTACTTGTCTTTACTCATGTTCAAGCAATGTAAGTTTAGAAATTAATGACAGCTGAAGAGAAGTATCTTGTTATTGAACTGTATGTCATTTGGAAAGCAGTTGTTATACAAAATATAATGAACCAGTTTCTGATAAAATTTACTTTTAGGTCAAAGAATTGCAATGTACAGTTTAAGTTCAGTTACCATCCCCATTCCACAGGTGTGATGTTCACAGCAGACCCAATCTCGGGCAGCACCAGTAAGATTGTGATTAATGCCAACTATGGTCTGGGGGAGTCTGTAGTCTCAGGGAAAGCTGATCCAGACACTGTGGCCGTAGAGAGAGACCCAGAGGTTCTGTACAGCACTGAGCACTTGAAAATATGCAGCATGAGGGCTGGTGACAAAAGCACAAGCATTGTTGAAACAGGTGTGCATGCCTCAGATTCACAGGAATGCTAGGCATAGAGTAGTACATTGTACTTTCTGATACAAAAAAATGTTTAATTTTGTCTCGATACACAGCTGCCTGATTGATTTCAGTTTGGTGATCCAACATTTGGATCCAAAATGTAAAAGTTATGAAACTTCAACAAACAAACATAAATCTAAATGATAACATTTTTAATAGGATTTTTCCTTTTAGCAGGAGAGAACTTTGTGAATCATTTACTCACCCATGATATGACAGCATATCAGTAGGGCTGAACATCACATTGACACATTTTTCATACAGTGGGGACACCTTTTCTTTTTTACTTTTTACAGTCCATACCCTGTCCCTCTGTTTTGTTGAGTCAGTTATGAAAATGTTAAGAAGAGTAATTATTTCTGTTCTTAGAAACTGGTGGTGTCATGGAAAAGATCATCCCTGACGGTAGTAAAGTCATTTGTCTTTCAGAGAGTATGATATTGAAATTGGCAGCCTTGGGAATTGAGGTAACTTATCTATTCTGTGAATGACTATTGTAACATAATGTCATAGACATATGCAGCCATATATCTTTATATGGTCTGTCATTTGGCAACAATAATTTTGTCACTCACCAGGAATAGTAAATGGATGTTCTTTTTACAGTGGCAGTCCTGGAATGCCTGAGGAAAAAAATGTTTTGCATCTGCACATGTAATTATGTAGAGAAAATTGACCATCAGACACAGAAAAATCTTAGCTAATTCATAGGTAAAATATTTTGATAGGTTCTGTATCACAGTCACATGAAATTAGCATTAATTTGTGATGTTCTTTTTCACTATTTTGTTTTTTTTTCCTATTTTGTGTTACTGCTTTTGGTTTAAATGTACAGCTTTCTTCCATTCCTTCTGTACTAATGAGAATTGAGATTACAAAAGTTATCCCATAACTTCACAGAAACTATAGTCACAGTCTCTTAATTCTAATTTACATGTTGGCCCATGTTCTATTCCTCCTAGACCTGTAGGTATTTCAGGTACTGTTTTTCAAAACATTTTATTTGTTGTTTTCTTATCAGTAGAACAGCCACACAGTAATTAGAAAAGCTACAGCACAAAATATGTCAATGGTTAAGCATACTCTTCCATTGAAAGAAAAGAAAATGGAAAGGAGTGAAACCACTTCACTCATCCCCCAATCTTTACTAGGTGTCTTGTGATATGGTTTTTCCTTGATGTGATTACTTGACAGATTCCATACAGTTTTGTAATATAGTAATTTGAAGGTGTTATGAGTGTTGCAATAATAAGTAACACATAGCTTGTTTGCTCAGCTGGAGAAACGCTTTGGCTCCCCAAGAGACATTGAATGGGCTGTAGTTGGAGAGAATGTCTATCTGCTTCAAGTAAGTCTAATACAAAATTTGATGGATTACTGCTTTGTTTTCTCAGGATTATTATTATTATTATTTATTTATTTATTTATTTAATTAATCTTCACAACAATAACTGGAATAATTTGGAGAAATTATTTCATGCTTTGGGACTTGATATTAACACTAAATCCTCTTATAAGAAGACACTTTTGGAATGCCTGTGTTTCTTTCCTCATATTTATTGATTTTTTTAGGAATGACAGTTTAGTACAGTGGCAGTATAAGGCAAACCCCATTTTGTCACACTATTATTATTTGAAAAATAATTCACATTCAAACTAGAATGAGCCAGCCTCTGGACAGATCAGTTCTTGGTTTTTGGGTGGTAATAGAAAGCCTAAGTATCTTATTATTATTAAGATTCTGACCAGTGATAAAGATCTCCAATTTCACACAAGGAATGGAGCAAAATGATAGATAACATACCATGGCAGCCATACGATTTGAGGAAGATGGTCAGATTGTCTTTGTCATGAAGATTAAAGAGCCTAGTTTAGGCAAACTTTGAGACTTGGTTGTGAAAAATGCTTATCACCATCACAGTCTTTCTTGTATTTATTTTTTTTTTTTTCTCAGAAATATCTTGAATACCAATATAAAGATCCTGAATTGCCTTGAATCAAGAAGAAAAAAGACAAATTCCTTGAATATAATTATAAAAAATGTAGAAATACCAATTTTTGTTACCTCAGTTGGTTATTCATCAGTCCTCATCTTTCTTATTTAATATCATTAATTTTTTATGAAATTATGAAATTTCTGTTATCGTAATTGTTATTATTGTTTCATAATTATACCCATGAATTAAGTGAAAGGACCTGTAAATGTGTTGCCTATGTAATTGTGGACTCGTAGAAATTTCGTTTCATTTATCTGTGCATATGTTTTTATGTTTTAAACCAGCATTGCTCCTGATCTAAAATATTAACCCACCACTTACTCTTACATTGACTCAGTGCCGTCCTATCACAGTGGCTGAAAGTGAGACAGAAGATGAGCTCATCCATGAGTTTGACAGTGCCTTGACCTGTGATAACCTGTGGCTGACAACTTCCAACATCAGGTAGGAATTTGGCTTGGAAGTTCCGTATGCGGAAGGCTCTAGATAGTTTCTCAAATTTAGGAGTTAGCAGGTCAACCCAATCGAGTGAATGGTCATTAACCTTGTGAGTGTCAGTAGAAGTATGATGAAATTTAGATGCAGATTTCAAACTGATATTTTAGTCTAAAATATGATATAAGTTGAATTTACAATCACAACAGAAAAATAAAAAAATTGTGAAACTTACTTCTGTGGCTTAATTATACAAAGTAGAAAGACCCTATTCCTAGAACATATTACCTTCTTGACACCTCATGGGTTAATAAGCCAATCAGTGAGATAAAGGATTCACGGGAGGGATGTGGGAGTGAGTGTCTGGTTCTACAACTGATTTTGATTCTTATTTAAAGTATTTAAAATGGATAAAGTGGTTGCCCAAATGAAAACCTAAACAAGTTGAAAGTTTGCATCCAATGAGATTCACCAATTTTCAATATAATTCTTCATATTGTTTGTTTCCTTTAAGGGACTTAGTTAGTTGATGGTTGCCTTGTGTTGAAGAGATTCCTTTACAAAATGATGAGTAAACTGGTTATGGTCTTTTTGCTCTTTATTGCTTTGATCATTTGTTGGTAGTCATTGAATTTTTTTTTTTTTTTCTTGGTTTTCATATTAACGTATAATTAGTTTTGGCTTGTAATATGAAATCTACTGTTTTGTCTTTGGGTTCCCAGTGAAATGATGCCAGGTGCTGTTACCCCTCTTACCATGAGTACTTTCAGACCTAGCATTGAGTATGGTCTACAGGTAAGCAAAAGAAGAGAGGCCTAGGCGTGCACATGTGCGTATGGAGGCAGTTATTAATGATGAACTATGTGTTGTTAATGAATGTGTTACTGTAAAGCGCCTTGGGGCTTTGCATGGGCGCTTAATAAATGTACTATATTATTATTATTATTATTCTATGTCACAACACTGGCTTACTTGGTTCGACTTGTAGGAAGTACTTGTTTTTCATGTATAGAGGAGCATGGACTTGTTCTCAATCTCATTTTGATAAGGTAATACTAATAGTGAATACTCTACCTGTGGGTTGTCATATGAAGGGAAGCACTCAACTTTAATGTTTACAGCGTGGAACACACTGCATTGTGAGCAATTAATACACTTTGGGTTATTACTATATATCTTATTATTGTAACAACATTGATAAAGAGGGCGAGAAGAGAGATTGAAGAACTTACAACTATTGAAAAGCAGGGATTAGCAACATGGTTTACACTTAGATCTTGGTATCTGTATTGCCGAACCTCCAGCCACAAAGAGACTCAGAGTTGGTAAGATATAGCAGTAAAAGTATCTTTTGACTACAGAGCACTTGACAAATTGGGGTCCTTACACCATAGTTTACAGTCGAGTTTCAGCTTCCATGTGGCCAAGCCTGTGACCACATTGGGAGTCAGAACCAGTCCATTGAAGTGATGAAGAAACATTGCAAGCACTTTAGTACTACAGGGCATGGGATAACTTGTGATATTTGCATGCTCACATCTTCTAGACACTGAAACCTTTCTCACTTTTCACCCCTCAACTTATGTTGAGTTCTGGCATGCTTAGATATTATTTTATATCTTTTGATAAGCAGACTTTATTGAGTTAAAGAAATTTTGGGTCCACAAATTATTTAAAATGCCAAGTGAACTTCTTCAGCTGCAAAATTAAGAATGGATTGCAGAAGCTTATGATACTGTTGCCATATTGCGAGCACAAAATGATTATAATAATAGTATTAACAATATCAGAATGTCAGCAGAACTTGGTACTTTTTCATTTTCTTTTTTCATTTTTTTTTTTTTTTTGCTCACTTTCCAGGCACTGCAGGAGAGTATCCGAGCCAGAAGAAAAGCCACACATCTACCTAAAATGTTGCCAGCAGCATGTGGCCACTTATTTATATGTATTCTTGTAAGTGCAAATGAAAACATCCCTTTTCATAATTTCTTTCTGATCTGGTCAATTGATCATTGCTGTACCTCTGCCAGTTACACAAAAATATCTGAAATGAAATTAATTTGAGATATTTTCAGATATTAATATTTCATGAGATAATTAAAATGCAAGTGTTTTAACTTGATGAATCATAGAGCTTGTTATAGCAGACAGGCTTTCCCATTCCAATTCCTTTACTGCCTGGTTTTCTGGACACAACAGAGCAGCCTAAAACAAAAGGCACTCATTGCTGCATAGTATTAGTCCTGAGGTGAATACAAACGATGGCTCCCATGAATTTTGTTTTACATGTGTGAAACATACTGTTTCCTGAAAGTTTGATTGTTCTAACTTTTCATTTCTATATGCTGCAGCACTAAATGATCCAACACTGAAATACCTGTAGGAACGTTGGGAAATACGGGGACAGCATTGTGGGAATCCAAGGATTCCAGTGTTTGATGTTTTGTGATAGTGCTGTATGTCAATAATTATGAAAATTATCACATTGAAATATAGATATTTCAGGATAGGATTGATATACGTGACAGGCTTTTTGTCTGCATGTTGAGATAAACTGGATGTCTACCTACCTAGCTTCAGCAACTTTAATCAAACTCAGTAGTAATCCTGCTTGTGGTGCAATGTTGGGAATTACGTTTGCCAGCTAATATCTTTTCTGTAATAAATGGTGTTGAAAAATATGGGGTTGATAACTACTGTTTGAAATACGCTTTCTATATTGTGACTGATAACTGTAGGCTTTGGCTCAGATTTGATGACCTTTGTGATGACTACAATGACAAGTGTTGAAAAATGATAGTATAAATGACTTTTATGTATGGTTAACTTTTCCATAATGTGACTGATAACCCCAGGTGCTGTTTCAAGATACAACCACATTTATGATGAGTGCTGGAAATGCAGGATGGTTAATGGTTGTGTACACTACATTTTCCACGTTGTTTCTGATATTATCCCCAGTGCTGCTAATTTTTCAGGATATGAGTATATTTGTGATGATTGTTGAAATTAAGGCATCGTAAACAATTATGTGTTGAAAATTTTTTAATGTTATGACTGGCATTTTCCCCACTTGCTATGTCAGGACGTGACAACCTTTGTGATGACGGCAGTGATGGCCAGTAAGGAAATCATGGCAGTCAATCTGATGGGCAACCTACTGCCTGAGTTGTCCATGCTTGATGTGGAGAAATATTATGGACGGCCAAAGATGGGACTGTTGCGGAGATGCCTTAATGTTGTCGGGATGATACGAGTGAGTGTCTATCTAAGGCTGGGCTATGAAATTAAAAATTGACAACCAGTTTGGTTAAAAAGAAACTAATGACTGTCAGTCTTGTGGACATGTTTTCTTTAAATTTTGCTGTATTTTAAATACATATACATAGATTAGTCCTCATTTGTAATCTTATTCTTTTGTCGTCGTTGTTTCGTCTATTTTTATTATATTTGTTGAAGTACATAAGCAAGAATAAGATTTTGTAATCATGACCGTATATGAATTATAAGTAATGTGTAGGTTTTTAAATGTATTACTCTCCATTTATTTTCATTGGTGTAATCACTTCTCCCAACCTTATTCATATACAAAAACAAACACAAAAAAAATTTAGAATGTTCTTAAACATTATTTTACAAGAGTTTAAGAAAATTATCATGAAATGTACAAAATATTCCCATGGTCAAGCTTGAAATGCTTTGCTGGGTATGTCTTGAGATAGTGTTATAGATTAATCCACAGTTTTGTATCACCTAGCTCTGTTGGGCAAATTGATTGTGTAATGCTCAAAGAATGTTTATTTCAGACCCTGCAAAAAACCAGTAAGCTGACAGATGGATGGGAGAAACGTGTGCTATCATACACAGTGGGTGAAGGGGCCGCCACAGCTGAGGACTTGTACAGATGCATTGACCGTCAGCTAGCTGATTATGAAGCAGTAAGTTGCTTTGTTGTGCTTTTAGTTTTGTTTGAATGTGAGAAACACTTTTTTCTAGTTTTCAATTTCATATTTTTAACCTTTGGAAATGTCAGTTTTCATAACAATTTATTTTTTTTTTTCTCATGAACTATGCCTCTGCAAAAAAACACCAATAAGAGGATGAGCTTTCAGACTTTGACCAGGGCAATAATGCTTTTTATCAGCTCTCTACTTTTCCAGTGCTGGGGTTAGAAAGACCAGATTTGTTTCTGAAATGATTTTCTGGATTTCCATCTTTTAAGTTGCTGTAGGGTATCTCAGTAGGTATTATCTTTTGAACACTTGACTTGGGCAAGTGGCGTCATCTCATCAGAGCAACCACATAGATCTTGAGGGGAAAAAAATGCAGCAAAAGAGGTGAAAGGAGGATTAAAAAAAAAAAAACTAATTTGATTCCCTTTATCTGTTGAAGATGCAACAGGGTATGCCTCTCCATATTGGCCTCTAAAGAGCCTCTACAGACATGCTCGTCTACTTTACCATGAAAGTTGCATCTGAGGAAGAAGCCATCATTATCATTAATTTTTCAGAGATACTCTGTTGATGCTAACATGTAGATTATACATCCAGCATATAGGTTATACTTAAAAACATACATTTAATGACATATATATTTTATTTTTTTATTTTTTTTTTATCAAGAACTGGACATGGACCATAATTAATAGCAGCCAGTCAGGAAATGCCTCATTCATTCTGATGTCCATGTTGGCAGGTGACAAACCTGACAGTAAGTGCCCGGTCTCTGCATGCATACTGGAGATAAACACCAGGTCAATAATTACATGAGACATTTGTGGCAAGGAAATGGGCTTTTCAATTCAAATATTTGGTACTACATTTAGGGGGGGGGGGGGCGGGTCCTGGAGGTGATTTTTTTTCTTATTAAAGTTAGGTTATTTTAACCTTTTCCATCAAATTCAGCATGTTCAAATTAGAGGAAAACAGTAAAAAAAAAG
>JBCAUA010079557.1:0-10794 GCA_038406235.1 Peronia verruculata | reverse complement strand
ATTCACTGTTGAAAAACACGTGATTTCTCTGGTCGGCTCAGTTTGACGAGCGCCTGATTTCATCGTGTCGCGTCTCATATCTATTATGTGCAGGTCAACATAAAATCAAGAATGTGATTGAAAAATATTGGGGAGATGCCTTTTGCATATCTGACTTGATTTTGCAGCGAAAATATTGTACTGTTGTAATTTTGTCACTTGAGTTTTGTGTCAGAAGTCGCAAACGGTGATCAATGTGTTTTTTTTTTTTAGGTGACTAAGTAAGGGTTTTCCAAATTTTGTTTTCAGGAACATATGAATGCACATCTTGAACAGATTAAACAAGAGCATCCAAGTTCACAAATTGTCATGAACATTGTACTTCCTCCTGAGACACCAGGGGGCGTGACAGTGACTAGAGACATTCTACAGCTTGGTGAAGATGGATCAATCAAACAAGTCCTCCAGGTAGAAGGCTTGATTTGTTTTCCTTTTCTTTGCTCATATTTCTTATTATAACTTCATATCATATCACAATGCCTGTAATACTTGCTTCTATGACTTAATGTGTGTGAAGATCTTTTTCACTAAAATTCTTTTTTTGAGTATTCATAATTAGCTAATTTGAAAACTTGAATTATGCGGTAAAAGATAATTTAACTAATCACCCCTGCTATTATGAATATGAATTGTCAGGAATTTGAATTTACATTTTTAGATTTATAGATGAAGTGTTTATATAACATCTTGATATCAACGCACATGTTCTCTTTGATTTTTCGTGCAGCCAACAAACATGACCTTAAATCAAGTATCACCTCTGCGAGAATTGGAGGAGGCCGGCGTCCTGAAGCTGGAGCATCCAAAACCTGAGGTAGCTGCTTCCAAGGCTCCCACAGTGATGAAGTCCAAACCTATCCCCCTCAGCACTCCAGTTAGTAATATAAGAAGTACAAAAATGACTCAACCCGATCAGTCACTGGACTTAATTCATGGTGGGGTCATTAATATTGATGGGAATACTGTTGAGGTAGAGGGTCTGTTGAAAGAGGGAGGGATAGTGAAGGTGGCAGGGAAGAATGAGGAAGAAGACGAGTCAGGGGCATCCCAGATGGTTGAAAATAAAGATGGATCATTTATGTTTGCATTTAAGGGGCCAAATGATGAAATGCAGCATATCCAGATAATTAGGCCCGAAGGTATGAAGGGAGATTTATTAATGGAATTGACAAATGTCCAGAACAGACGAAGGGCTAGTAGGGGAACTTTGAACAAGAATAATGAATGTGACATTTGTGGAAAAATTTTGTCAAGCTCTACAAACTTACTTCGTCACAAAATGTATCACAGTGCTGAGCGCCCTTTTGTTTGTGATGTTTGTAACAAAGGATTTAAAGATGTTAGCAACTTGAAAAAACACACCATGATACACAAGAGAATTTTCCCATGCTATCTTTGCAAGAAATCATTTTTGCGTAAGTCTCTTTTGGCTTTACATCTCCAACGCCATGCATCCAGAACTGCAATGGTCAAGACGGGTAATTCCACGAAGGAGGTCACCATGAAGACGTTCGTGGATGATGATGGCACACGGGTAGAGGAAATGAGCATGGTAGCATTGGAGGGTCAGACATTTGAATACAAACACCGAATAGTGAAAGCTGACTCGAAAGGATCTGATACTGCAATAAAAAAAGAAACTGAAGAAGAAAACAAAGAGTCAGGAGTTTCAGATGCAGGAACGTCAACAGATCTGGAGCATGAAGCACTTGGAACTTCTGATGAGGCAAACGGTAAAGTCAGTGGACAAAAGCCGGTGTTTACTGTCACACCAGATGGTTTGCAAATAACAAATGTTGATCAAGGCACAAGTATGGACAATGTCACGAATACATCACTTACATCTACAGGAGCTAACAACAGTGACGCTATTGATGTGGATGACATGCCAGATTTGAAGATTCCCCCAGTGCCCAGTGAGTTTGTCAAGATGTACCAGTGTGGACATTGTGGTAAAAGAACTGTTCAACGGGGAAATATGATGAGGCATCTGATTCATCACTTGAAGGAGAAGCCGTTTGTTTGCGACGAATGCCCGAAACAGTTTGTTGACAAAGGTGAATTGGTGAAACACAAGAAAACTCACACAAAGCCCTACAGATGTCCACAGTGCAATGGGGCCTTTGCTCACAATGTGCAATTGATGAAACATATCCAGAGTGAATGCCTCGGCAACTTGGAACATCTGAACTATACCGTCTTGGAAGATGGAAAGACATATAAATGTGACATTTGTCGTATTGAAATGAAGAGACTAGGCAACATGATCAAACATGTTTTAACACATGGAGTGGGAAGTAGAAGAGCATCATGGAATCGCCAGACAGTGCTGAATCCAAAGAAAGAGGTGATCCCCAGACCAGCCTCAAGTAGTGTTGAACAAGGGAAACCAAATGCTCCATATTATTATGATTCCACACGAAGAGCATTTTTTTGTGGATTTTGTTCCAAATCATTTTCCCAGAAAGTCAATGCTCATCGGCATGTGAAAATGCACTCGAAAGAAAAGCCTTACAAGTGCACAGAATGTGAGCGATTTTTTCCTTGTGCAAATACTCTCAGAAGACATCTCCAGGTTCATACAAAACCTTTCAAATGTGAACAGTGTTCACTTGCCTTTTCACGTAAGCTGTACCTGGATGCCCATATGCGTAAGCATAGTGAAAAGGAAATAGTAGAGGATACCCAAGATTATGGTCAGACAGAGGACAGAACTGGCTATTACTGTAAACATTGCGATAAGAAACTGAATAAGAAGTACAGGATCATGAACCATGTAAAAATGCATCATGGAGACAGAACAAATGAATGTCAGACTTGCAACAAATGCTTTAGCAGTCAGTATCTGCTGATGAAACACAAAAAAGTTCATGTAAAACCATTTGTATGTAAGATTTGTGGGGAAACTTTTACCCGCAAGTTTTTCTTGGTTATCCATAGGAAGAAATTGCATGGCTTCAGAAAAGGGACTGTTGTTCCAGAGATAATGCCTGTGCAGGACAATGCAGAAGATGGTAAAGAGTTCTTTTGCACTATTTGTGGTGCTCCATTCACCCGGCTTGTCATTAAAGTGAATCATGAAAAGAAGTGTCGAGAAGAAAGCAAAGTGATGGTGCGCCTTCCTGATGGGAAAGGTTATAAATGCAAGATCTGCAATAAAATCGCATCTTTGAAACACAATCTAATGGTTCACATCCGCAAGCATGATGACGTGGTCAAAATTGATGCCAGTGGACACATTACTATTACCACAGATGACGGTCAACCTGACCTTAATGAAGAAACATCAGAAAGGGTGCAAGATGATAGACCTTTAGAGAAACGCCCTCGGTTATCCACACCAAGGAAGAGAACAAATTCATCCAGATTAACAGAATCAGATGGTTCTGATGAAGAATTTGTTCCCATGGAAGAATCAGCAGAGGAAGATGCGGAGATTGAGGAAGAGTCAGACGCTCGCTTTCAGCGTACTCCAGGTGGCTATGTTTGTCGACAGTGTCGTCGCAAGTTCACAGATAAAAACACGTTGTTGATACACCTAGAATCACATGGTGAGATTCAGGGCAAGGATGATGAGAAAAAGGGTGGTGATGCAAATGAAGAAGTGAACACAGACAAGCATGTGAAAGATGAAGCTGCGGATGGCGGTAGCAATATAGAAGATACTGAGGCAGTCAAAATGGAGGAAATCGAAAAGATTAAGTCAGAGACAGCAGAGAGAGGAAGCAAATCAGTCTCAGGAAGAGGTCGAGGAAGGGGAAGAGGAAGGGGCAGAGGAACAAATGGCCCTCACGTTGCAACAAAGACAGCAGGCTCACAAAAAAATGTGAAATCTCCTCGAGGACAAGCCAGTGCTTCCAGCACACCAACAGCAGGGAAAGTCAACAAGACGGAAGTCAATGAAGATGTTGCCTCGCCTACTGGAAGTTCACGTCGTCCATCACGCGCACAGAAAATGCCATCTCGCTTCTTAGAATAAAATATCCTTATTGTAAATTTTTGCACCCTTAAACCCAGCAAGCAGTTTAATCATCTGAAAACATCTTGTGCTAAGGTGCAAAAGTTAGATGCATAATAAATCTTTTAAATTCTTTTTTTTTTTTTTTTCTGTGAATCAAAATCAGGTTATTTGTCTCGGCTAGAATGTAACATAGTGGAGACATGCAAGACATACTTGTATAGCCCTAGTTTGTATGTTAACAACTAGGAGTGCATTTGGTAAAATTCTAATGACGCAACAACAGTCATTGAGGATGATTACAATAATAATAATTACAGTACAGTGCAAAGTGACTCTGTGGACAGTTCAGTTTACTCTGATGCAGAGCAGTAGAAGAAGTTGGGGAATTTGTTGCAGCTATATGTGTTTCCCTAAGGATAATTTGTTTGATGCATAAAATAGCATTTAGGCCTACATATTTGACAATATTACTGGGACTCTGTGGTGGGTGACTGGCAGAACCTCATATAAGTGATGGGCAAAGCAGAACAATATGTGAAACACTGCAATTCTTGGTGCAAACTTACTGTAGGAGAAAACCAGCAAATAACATTGCCAACAAAACTTGCTTACTTTGTTGAGTAAATCTACTGTTCCTCTACATGTCACCTTAAAATTTAAAATAACACATCGTTGTTAAATATTTTTGTGTATTTAATAAAATGCACCCTTTGTTTAGACATAATGTTATTAACCCTCTTCTGGTTTAATGTCTGTTGGTTGATCTTGGTAGGTAGTTTAGTTAAAATTAATTCAGTTCTCAAAAAGATGGGTTTCAGGGATTCTACATTTTGTTGCACATGTATATACCATGAACACTATGCACTCTGTTCTTTGTTGAATGCCTCACAGGCTTTTTCATTAGCCCTGAAAAGGATGAGCATGATGCGCCACCCTTAAAATTCTATCCTACAGTATATAATTATGTATAATGTGACATAACATTTTGTCTGATATTTTGTTCTTGTTTGTGTGTTCTTTGATTTTATTCTGGGATTTTTCTTTAAGCTTTCATGACAGATAAGTGTGTTATAATTTGATCATATTGGTATTAGTAGAACAGATCAGCTTCTTTAAATTTTATGGATGCACTATCATTATCTCAGGTAAATGGTATATTCTTTGCTAGCTTGATTTCAGTTTTGAACAAAAAAATGTTTTGGGAAGGACAGTTCAAGAATGTTGAGTAAGTCATTCAGCTTTTATTTTGCACGTGTAATGTTTACAACATTTAATTTTTTAAGCTTATGTAACACGAAAAAAAAAAAATTAACAGGTTATGTTGCTCTAAAACTATGGATATTATGGATTATGATATTAAATAGCATATTCATTTCTGCTGTAAATCCATAAATTGGACATGATTCTACTAGTTTCAATGAATTGCATGAACCAATCAACACAGTATTAGTAACAGTAATTATATTTTGTATCATGGATAACTGATCATAAGCAGGACGCTATAGATTTACTACTTGAGATGCACATATATACGTTATAGTGTGATGTTTTCTTTATTAACAGTACTGGACTGCTTCTTGCACATTCATTGTGGATGTATTTCAAATTTGCCAGCATTGCATTTCTGACATAATAAATTGTACAAATTCACTGATGGCGTAACCTATAAAATGATCTGTAATTAAGTGGTAAGGTAGAGGACATTTGTCAGATCTGTGTGTATTATGAATTTCTGTTTTATCTTGTCCAATCTGCGTGAAAAATTCTTGGAAATGCTTTTTTTTTTTTCTCTAGAAATTCAGTTTGTTTGTTTAGAAGTCAGCAGTTCACATCTATTTACGTTTGTGTTGAAGTAGAACAAAAAAAAAAAGTATTATTTAATTTGAAACTTATCTAACTTAAGTGTTGCACAGTATTTCTGCAGAAGGTAAGATAGAATAAACTTTACTTGTCCATGGGAGGAATTTTTTGATTTGATGTTGTATTTTGTCAGGGATATAATGTACAAACTTATCTTATACAGGCCTATATCCTTATGCACACATATCATATGCATGTGTGTTGTACACTACAAAATCACAAGAGATGGCACCAGAACAGTAGTCTCATTCCCAAGACATTCTGCCACAGCTTGGTGGAAAATTCTTGATGATTTAGGTACAAATTTCAAAATAGGTGTGGAGTTAGATGAACAACTGTAATTCTTTTTGCAAATACATCTTTGGGTAGCATTGGTATGTTTAAATAATTAAATTTGGTGTACGAACCACCTGGTAGTGGATGTGGATGCAATCCTTATTTCTGTCCACATATACGTGTACAAATGCATTCACTTTCTTCAAACATGATATGTATTTATAATTATTCTGCATTTGTTTAGCACACAGCTGCTTTCTGTCCAGGCTGCAGCATATAAAACGTATGAAGCATATTCAGCCAGTTGTCTATGACAGTACTTGTCAATTGTCTAAGTGTCTTAGGAAATAGATCTACAAACAGTGATTTACTTTTGGATTGAGAAAGGAAATGTGCTGTTGCCAGTCCAGTTTCAAGTCAACTTGTTGACTCACTGTATTTGAACATTCTGAGTTTCTCCTCAGGTCTATACATGTACCATTTAAATTTGATTGATGAATAGGTTACAGCAGATATCTCTACAATAAATAATCACTGTTTAGATCTTCTCAATGTTGAGATACACATATTTTGCTTTTTAACCTTTTAACCTCCAACGGGAGGTTATCTTAGTCAAATGCCTATCATTTTACATGATAGTGATAAAACTTTCTGCAGAGAAATACACATCAACTGATTTTTTCTGCAGACTTCGTTTTTTTACAAGTTTGTTGTTAGTCCATAAAGTATCACTTTCCTGTCTTTTAGCCAGTCCATATGTTACCATTCATTATTCAGTTTTTCTGAACTGTCAGTGGTAAACAGTGTAGCTCTGTATTGTTAGTCTTCATGAATTGACAATATATTCTTCAAACAACCTTTGACAGGAATAGGAACGGTAGATATCGGAAGTTTCTTGTACTACGTGACTTCCTAAAATTTGCTATGTACCATGTAAATATAATGTATATTTTTTTTGTTTATTTTATATTTGTATGTTTATTGTTTTCAATTATCCCATTAGTTTTAAACCTGATTTTACTCAATTTACAATCCTACTCTTTACTTTTTATGCCCATTTGAAGTTTGCACATTACTTACTCACTGATTCCTTAAGTTATTAGTCAGAGATATTTTGGGATGCTGATATAAGATAAGATAACTATTTTTCCACAAAAGTAGAAATTGTTTGTTCAGTGTAAAAACGAGCTAGGTTCAAGACCATATAAACAAATCTTACAAATTATGCTTAATGTTAAATACATGTATTAATCATACATTCACTTGCATATCATCTTCTTGCACAGAGACACAACCACACAGGAAAAGTTCAGCATTCTTAAAACACTGTTTATGGCTAAAATTTTTGGGCTATCTATTGGGCGGCAGAAGGTCAACGAAAGACCCAGCTGGAGGTCTTTTCTTGAAGAGCAAAAATATTACTAATGTTTTTGAGAACTGATGTCTTTAAAAGAAGTCTTTATGGCTCAGATTGTCGTCTTTTAGAAAAAAACCTTAATGATATTTTGTAATTTATCTCTTGTTTGGCATTGTGTTCGGGATATGCTGATACAATATATTATCATGTATACCTGTACTTTTTTAATTTATCATTATTGAGAAGTTCATCATATAATTGTGTATGTTATCATCTTTTTTTTTTGTTCCCTACAATAGAAAAATCATTCTGTCATGACCTGTAATATAAGTTGGGCATTAACCTTGTTAATTAGTTTTTATGTTAATTATTAGAGTTAATAATTGATGCAAATCTACAGTGAAATTTTGTACAATACCATCAAATCATCATAAGAAAAAAAAAAAGTGAAAAATTGTCCATCAGTATTCCTTGCATACATGTACATGTACATGTATGCTTTGAAGCTTGAGGCACACTCTACAGTTACTATATGTATATACATGTATTTACACATTAGATTTTTAATACTAGGATGTTTCAGAGTTACACAATGACATAAAATGATATTTGCAATAGTCAGAATCAGATAGAGAAAAGTTGACCAATTTAATTATGTTGCAGTGTTAAAGCATTTTTTTTTAAAGGATGGTTTCATTTTTGTATTCAAGGAGCTTTAATTCTGTCCCACTTATATAGCAGGCCTATGTACATGTATGCATTTTCTGTGAGGAGCACTGGATGAATGAACACATGTATTTGCCCACTTTGTATCTACTAGGTCATTTTATGTTGCCCTGATTGTCTACCATTTGTTCATTCATTTTACACTGTAGGCCTACTTTTGCCTCAGCCAATGTGCTGCTCTACAACAACTTAACAAGAATCAGCTAACCAATAAATCAGTTTATGTGAAACATTTGTTAAAAATATTTGCTTTTCAGAGTTACGAAAAAGTCAAATTCATGCTACCTGCACTTTTTCGTAAGTAAATATTTCACATGAAAAAAAAAGCACCTGCCAGAAAGTTGAATTTAAAAGTTAAAACTCCTGTAGTTTTGAGACTTATTAACAACATTTTGTCAAAATTACATGTGTTCACTTTTTTTTTCATGCTATGCAAATTTTATCAATGAGGCACAGGGAACATGAAAGATTTTGAACAAAGTACCACTCTCAAATTACAGTAATATAAATACCGTATCTAATACATGTAATAGGAATGTTGTGCATGACATTCACAAGAGTTAATCTATAGACAATACATTGTACTGAACTGAAATGAATTTTTACAAACTGCAAATAAAGAGAAAGGATATGTAGCATGTATAGGTCTTGTTGAAGTTTCACTCTCTTTTAGAAGACTTATGGTCGTCAGGAAAACCGGCTCTCCTGCAGTGGTACTAAAGAGAGGTGGGTGAGAAAACTGTCCAGGTAGTACATGTAAGCCTACAAGCACACGTACCTCGTTCAAGTAGACAATCATCGTTGATGATTTCCAAGGATTGAAATGCATACTCTGTGTTTTTCGGGACTAGGATGACAGGATGGGATAGTTTGTGAGGTGTGAGTGGAGGGATGGGATGGGGGGGGGGGTATGGCATTAAGAAGCTCATCAACCTTTGCAACACAGTCATATCTTTGTTCTCCTCTCAGTCTTCCCCTTAATATCGCAGGAGGGGAGATGAAAAATTCCCAGTCACAACTCTTTGCAAACTCTCTCATGGTAGGTTCTGTTCTGGACAGTATGGACTTGGACATTGTCATGATAGAAGAGCTTTTGAAGAATTACTGCAGGGAATTGTAACCAGAAACATCCTCGATATTCCCCAAATTCTTGCCCCCTGTAGCAATAATTGAATAATAGTATTAATACACTTTACTTTAAAAACACAACAAGCAAACAAAAAACAAATACAAACAACAACCAACAAAATCGAAGAAGAACTTTGATAATGAAGACGTGACATGTCAGAGGACATAAACTTGATCACAGGAGGGGAAATTTGATGCCTAGATGAGGCTATCAAAGCACCAACTGACCAAGCCGTCCCATTCAATGAATGGCTGTCTCGTGTATGCAAACGCATAGAATTAGCAGTAGCTGATGTTTCGTTGGGAAGTTATTGTCAGTAAATGTCGGCTTAAAGGCATAGTTGTGGCAATAGGAGATTGTTGGGCTCAGCCCTCTTACATGTAGGCCTACTTCCTTTTATCAGACAAAAGAGGGATTGAACAATTAGTGTAAAGAAGGAAAAAAAAACAACTTTCTGTTCTTTGCTTGAAACTTACACTGTGAAAAATTTAAACACACACACACACACACAAATAATACATGTATGAAGTAAAGAGAATGCTCTCTTCTTACTGTAATAATTTCATCAAATTTTTTTGGCGATCAGTCTTTCGAACAGCAAGCAATAAAAGAGGGTTTTTTCTTCTTTACACTGCTTGCTCAACACATCTTTTGTCCGGCAAAGGGAAGCAAAAGCCTGGTCAAAATGATCTCCCTTTACCCAAGTCCTTCTTTTGGAAAGGGCAGATAATTTGCAAAACGATATCCCATTATCAACTTTCTGGTAACGGTGTTTGAGATATGAAAGACTGGCACTGACTTTGAAATAGGCCTTGTGGATCTTATGTCGTTCCAAAGTATCGACTGATGAAGAACGGCCATTTAAAAAAAAAAAAAATTTAAACATGTATAATTTGATACCGGTACAAGATTGTACAAGAATTCAACGCCCCATTGTTTCGTGAAGTCAGATTTCAATTTATGTCAAACAATGAGTATTCAGTGGGCCCATCCATGGGCCGGGAAAGGGGTACAAAATTCATCATGGCATGCTAGCCTTTTCTACAAATCTACAATTGGCGCCCACTCTCTCTTTCTCTCTCTCTCTCTCACACTCTTTCTCAGTATTCTCACATATGCACGCATGTGACATACATGCAGTACGGAAGCATTTCTCACAGCTCCATGCTTACACTTTCCAAAGAAATCACATCGACTATGATCGACTTAACCGAAAATCAAAACAATCTACATACCGGTACATACATCCTCCTTAAGTGTACTGTTGTCAGTGTGCAACAAGGGGCCAATAAGTGCCAAAATACTAACTTTTTTTTTTTTTTTTGGCACCGTCTATTTGGGTCAGCTGGCCCAGCTAGACCCCAGAGTCTATTTGGGCCTATTGATATGCGCCTCTTTCTCTCTGTCCGTGCGTAAGAAAGTTATTTTATCCAGTTAGTTACCTAA
>JBCAUA010079546.1:0-10795 GCA_038406235.1 Peronia verruculata | reverse complement strand
ATGCGGGAAATTTTTTCTTCTAAGCGGGATAGCGGGAAGACAGGGCAAAACGCGGGAAGATCCCGCCAACGCAGGAGGGTAGGCAGGTCTGCATTAGTAAGGAATAACAGCGAACTCAAATATTAAGTGGCAAAATATGAGTACAGTGTTCTTGTACTGTATGCTGGCTGGAAAGGAATTCTAATGTCAAATAAGATGAATGAACAAGTTCTTGACAAGATATCGGCCCTTGAAATTTCTAGGTTTAAAGAAAGCTGGAAGAGATCACTCACTTTATCCCACTCCCCTTCCATTACATGGGCTCGAAACCTGGCAGCGGTGGGGTGTTCTAGGGCACATCCTGATTCAGCTATCAACTGTTCAGCTGTTTGACTGGGAAGAGGAGAAATGAAAATGTTTCACTTAAATGAAATGATTTATAACTGTTCAATATAATTTAAAAGGGTATTTCTGAGAAATTGGCAATAAATTATTGGTTGAGGGAAACTGGGAGAAAAATAAAATTAAAAAAAAAAAAAAAACACACAAGAAAAAAAACTGTAGTCACTACAGTACTAGCATCAGCAAATGAATAAATGAAGGAAAAAAACAAGGTGGATGGAATGTGTGGATAATGTTACTAAATGGTAACTTTTCCTGTTCAAACAATTGTACATTAAATATTATTATCATACTGATCAAAATTTGGTCAATAAAACAATTCTGCATACAGCTGATCTACAGTCATTTTCAAGTCTTCAACTTATTTGGTACTATACTGTATACAACCTCATATAAATTTAATGTGGCACAACATGACGGTGTATTAAGGTACATCTGGGTCAAGCTGTATTCCTGATACCATTTGAAAAAGCACTGTTTTTGAGAGATTTAATTTTATATACTAGACAGCTGCAAGATCTGCATGCAAGGCGAGTCAGGGTCTGTTGAAATGGAAGAAACTGGATCGAGAGGTGGGAAGAATTATTACTTTTTTAATCTTTTTCTGGCTGGCCATTTACCAGCATCTTGTTCTTCCCCTCTTCTACATGAACTGATTCCTCCCTGAAAAGAGGCAGTCTTACTGCGCCACTAATGCTGGCAGACAGTCAGTCTATCCATAACAAAAGTTCTTTTGAAAGACTCTGGTCTATGATCTGAGGGTCTTTTGTGTCCTATTTTCACACCCATATTTGTCTGGTAACTTTCTGAACTAGCAAAAAAAAAGGGGCAAAAATAAAAATGCCCATGCATAATGACACAAAAAAGGGTTACATTTTAAAAAACCCTCTATCATACTTCCCACATGTTCACCTGTCACATCTTTCACAAAAAAATGCAGGGACAAGAATGCCTGGGCCAAAGTAACCAGCCTTGGCACACTGAATCCTAAAAGTGAAAATGCCTGAATGGGTCTACAATACTGAAATACAAAGATCTCCGTGAACACAGCAGCAGTTGAGACAGAAGGTAATCACCTACTTCAGAGTGTTGAAATCAGCATGCACAGATATTCTCAACTGAGTTATGGTAGGTTATCAGCCAAAGCACATTTCACACTCATTTGACAAAAAACTGAATGCTTAAAAACAGAATAATAGCTGTTTCTGTGAGAACAAAACTTTGGACCTGTGGTGTTTTAAATTCCTGTGAATTGAGCTACCGACTTAAAAGAGATGGACAAACAGAACAAAAATACAAACAGCTAAAAGCTTGCTGCTTCCCTGATCAATTTGTGCATACATATAATGTATGCAACATTGCAAAACAAAATGCATTTTTTTGTATCATGGTACTTTTCCTATACTTTTTACTGGCTTTGAAGAGAACCTTACCACATCTCATGGTAACCATACTGTTGTCACAAGATGTAGGTCTTTTCAAAATAATTTCCAGCAAATTGATAGAAAGATATAATATTTCAGAATGCAATGCTTGGTACCAAAAGGTTTCCTGTTGTTCACAAATTACTATACATCATTTCCATCAAATACAGGATTAACTTGCTCAAGATGGGGGAGCTGTTCTATGAAAACAAGAAAAGATTTCAAATTTCCACACATTATTTTTAGTTGAGCTTCATGAAGATTTAAAAAAAAAAAAAGGACTGATATCAAAGCTGGAATACTTTACTTTTTTATATGCGTGTAATAAAAATTCTCCCCACACATAAAGTTATGAGAAGAAAAATGCTTACTGGTAGGACAATATGGCTTATCCATCAATGAACAACAATTCAATGTTGGTTGCAAGCACAGTATCAGTGAGTAAAAAACCAACAACTTCACCATTCTGATGAACTACGACACAGTTATACACTGCTTAACAATTCAAACCATTTACATGACAAGCTCTATATAAGAGTAAGAGGAAATTTATTTTGTTATAGCGGAAATTGTCCAGCATGATATACAATCAGAAATAGTATGAAAACTAGCCGTAGTTACAGACGTGAGGCAACTCTTTAAATACAACTGTATGCCAAAACAATTACATTTCATCTTATTTTTCTAGTTTGTATGCCTGTCTCATGTGTTTTCTACTGCAATTCATTAGCTATAAGGGGAGCAGGGAGAGATCAAAATAAAGTACTTCATGTAACAGAAAAAAAAAAAAAAAAAGTTCAAATTATTACAAAATATCAATGTGCATCAAATGACATCTTTGGGTACATGACCATCAAAAAGGTAATCATCCTAATGAAGACAAAACTAGTGTTTTCTGTGAATGAATCTTTTAAAATAGTAAGTTAATCCCTCACATATAACAAATATGGTTATAATGCCTTTTTTCAAGTTTCAATATCTTGATCAGTCCATCCACTCTCCTGTCAAGCATTTCATTTTACTACTAATACACAAACAAAAGAAAAGCATAAAATAAATAAAGAAAGAAAAATAAATTTTGAGGTGCAAAGGAAACAATCATTGTATGCTCTTTATAAATTTGATGAAAAATAGTCTATGTTCTGAGACACTGTTGCTATCATCGTGATAAATTAGTCTAGAACTATGAAAATTTTTCATTTGATAGATTTTTAAAGAACGCCTTTGATGATCCTAACACGATCAAAATTTACTAAACGTGCGAATTAAAAATACACTTGGATGCTACTCATACATCAGAGCAAAGACAAAATCAATGAAATGGCTTTGATAGAATTTTCTAAATCAACAACTGAGGCTTTAAGTCTGGAGTGCCATGTTATCAAGTAAAATACATTAATTTGGTTAGCAGCACAGGTATTGTTTGGCTACGCTCTTTGCAAAGTGGGTTTTGGCCCTACAAGTGTGCCACACGTATCCAACAGCTGCAACACTCTTTATAGTGCGAAGAACAGATTTATATGGTCCGGCCTTTTCTTGCTCTGCCTGTGGCATCGCTGTGATATTATATTATTACTCATTTTGTCGACAACAATTAGGTGTTATTGTTCCAGTTTTGCCAAAATGTCACATAATAGGTACGGCTACATCTAGGTACAAGATCTTTCGACAGTCAATGATTTTTTTTTCTTAGAATAAGATTGTGAGAAAGCCCACAGATATAGCCGAATCTAGGCAATAGGTAAAAGAAAGACGGAAGAAGAGAAATCAAAGGCCAAATTGCCTGCTCAAGTCCTCTCAAATGGTCTGAAACTACAACCAAAAGAAACGATCATGTGGGAAGAGAGTATCAAATACATGCCATGGTAGTCTCTTTGTATACACACTAGATACTGAATGAGAACACAGGCTTCCCTGACCACTTGACCCACTCAACAAGTTTCACATTGACCAACGATCAGGCTATTGAGAACTTGTATGTAAGTGAGCTATAACTGCTGTGAATGAAAGCTAAAGTATCCTGTGTATCTATAAGTTTATATATCAGATAGTTCTCTTGTGCTCTCACTCTGTGTCATCATTAGACCACATGTATGTATTTCTTTGTAGTCAAGGCTGCCCCGTCAACATCGCCGGTCCGATCTAAGCCCATGTGGTCAAAGGGATGATAGCTTGTAGTTTACACTGAGATTTTCTATAACGTAAACACACCCCTATGTGAAGTGGTTTATTCCGGACAGTTACATTAGGTTATGAAGAAATCTGTAATGGAAATAGCCTGGGTGACGAGAGGTGGTAAATTTGACATCCATATGGAATTCCCATGTTTTGTCAATACAATCCCTCTTCTCCTACCATCAGCTCCTTTCAAATAATATGTGTGTAGAAAGGGTGGAGTTTGGGGAGGGATCTAGACCTGCATTGTGTTAGTCTGAAGCCAAGGCAGAGTCTCTATAGTCAGAACAAACACCCTGAGGCTAATAAGCACTGGCGCCGGTGATGTAGATTGACAAGCCTGGCAAGGCGCACCGCAGGGCGTTGCAGCCCTTAAGGCTGGGTCGCAGTTCTAGAGTTAATCAGTGTTCATACTATGTAGGACTACCCAACTAACAAAGATATTTTATCAAGATCTACATCTAGATCTATCTAAACTGTCTAGATGTAGATCTATTTCATGACAAAGGATAAAGATACAAAGACACTGCACAGCACTGCAAACTGTTCACTTGTAAATGTCTCTAACTTTAGCAAATGGGCCTATGATGTAGGGCTAAGCCTAAATTTTTCATATCATGGAACAAAAATTGATCACACTAGATATCAGTGCTACGATTCAGTTATAATTGAGATGCACGTACCGTCAATAACTCCGAAAACAAACAAAAGAAAATCCAGAGTTATATAGGCCTATTGTTCAGCTCTAGGTTAAACAAGCAAACAACTGGGTCAACTTACTTGAAGCCTAAACCTCGTAAATGCTGCCCAATTAACCTTACAATGTCTTGATCCGTCCGAGACAGATTTCTACTGTTTTGACCGATCATGGTACCATTTGTGGTCACTTCGCCGTTGGACGTTGATGGAGGATTTCTCACTGAATGCGAGTCGATTGTCTCAGCAGTCCCATTCAGTTGTGAACAGCCATTGGCCTGCATATTCGTAAATGAAAAGCGAAGTTTTTTTGGCGGTGGGGGCGAGACACCACCGTCTTCTGATTCGGACGACGATGCCAGTATTGCTTAGAAACGCTATGGTTTATAATTTTGCTCAACTATAAACCACTGGGCCATGAATAAAATGTTGTAAATCCACAGTAGGAAGAAACAATCCTTGACGAGTCCCGAATGTTTTGCTCTGTGACGTCACTTCCAGCAAGAATCCTGGGAGATATGCCAGCTGACAAACTTCTACTTTCGATTTCCTCTCATGAAAAAAATAAGTGATTTCTTGTCACGAAGCGTTAAATAGTAGAATATGATGAGCTCAGTTTACCATTTTGTACAATTCTATTATATGTCTACACAGCTTGAATTTTAATCACTGCGAATGTTAACAAAAATAGGGACCTTTAGTGTTAGCCTCCAAAAGTAGGCGGGGCCACTGTTGTAGAAACCGTAGCTTTTTATAGCGACGGACTTTCTTTGTCTCTCACTGTTTATATATTTTCCGAAGAACGTTTTAATTTTTCCGAAGGAGAAACTCTCAGTTTAACTGTCTTAAAAATTTACGGAATCAAATAACGAATCTGTTAAAAATAAATCAAGAGAAATTCCAGTCACTTTCCACACAATGATCACAATATGGCCTGGAACACTGTTGTTAAGAAGACACTCACGGCTATTCACTTGACCAGCGTCTCATCAGCAAGAAGCAAAATAATAACAAAATGTGTCCTAATTCTATCCTGATGGGCGCACATAACATCCTCAAAACAAACAAGCAAACAAACAAACAAACAAAAAACACAAACTCAAACAAAAACGGTGCAAAACACTACGCAATATTAAAAAAAAAAAAGTAAATTAAAAAGTAAATCTTATGGTTTTGAAAAAAAAAAAGCTTGATGATGACCGAATAAAGTAAAGGCGAGTGGGTAGATTCAGCTATAAAGTTACATGCTGGCGGCTGAAGGTGAAAGGTATTTAATTCAACCTAAAACTCAACCTACGATAGATGACCATAAACTAAATGATACTTTACATTGGGAAATCTATATTCTAGATCTAGAAAGAGTGCGGGCTCCTTGATTGACTCGTGGATGTCGACACCTGTGCTTGCAAATTTTGCTCCGTTATAACAAACAATATACATTAAAATATAGATTTTTTAATGTAAATAATGAAAACAATAATCGATGTTAAACGGCGAAAAGCCCATAACATTAACAATTGAAGTGTTTCGATCTGGCCAAGGATTTGGACCAGTTGTCAGATAACCTACAATACAATAGAACATTGTAATAGCTACCGTACTTGTTCTTTATTTGAGGACAAGTCTTCTACTAACTTTTTATTTGATATTGAGGACGTACACAAAATCAAATATACACGAGACAAACTCCACAAAGAGAACTATTAGTGTAGATGCTAGAAATGCTGACCACTAACAATATTCCGATATCCATCAAGCAATCTATCGATAGAGAGTAAAAAATATACAATTAATAAAAATAAAAATAAAAATAAATAAATAAATAAATAAATAAATAAATAAATATATATATTTATAGCGTACACTTAACCAAACTGTGGCATACAAGCATGATCAGACATCATAAAACTCTCATACAAAGTAATGAATATAATTCAAACTTAAGCTTCATAATTTAACTAAGAAATTCTCTCTATCAATCTAGAAATGAAAAAAAAAAAAAGGCTTCACAAATAAAAAAAAAGAAAACAAACAAACAAACAAACAAAAACTAAGGAATCCATAGGTATCTTTTGTTTTTGATAGGTGGTCAGGCTCAGTTTGCAAGAACAATGTAAATTTATTGCCGTTGGCGTTATCATGTTTTGAACACACACACACACACACACACACACACACACACACACACACACACACTCACACGCACGCGCGCACTCACACACACACACACACACACACACACACAAAAACATCATTTGGATAAGAATACTGGGCGGCACTTTAACAGTCTCTACTAACATGAGATCGCGAAAATTGGTGAACAACATTGTCAACTGACACTGAAAGCTGTAAAACGACACTGGCGTCTCTAAACTGTTCGTTTTGTAGCTTGTTGTTGCTATAATGCCGGAACAAAAAAAAAAAATACTAAGGAATCCAAAAGTAACTTTTGTCTATGACTAGCAGTCAGGCTCACTGTGCAAGAACAATGCAAACTTTTTGCCGTCAGCTTTAGCACGTTCTGAACACGAAAAACATCATTAAAAATTTGGATAAGAAGACTGGGCGGCTCTTTCTCTGCTAACATGAGATCGCCAAAATTGGTGAACAACATTGTCAACTGATATTGAAAAACTGTAGAACGACACTGGCATCTCTGAACTGTTCATTTTGTTGCTTGCTGCTGCTCTCTTTTCTTTTAAATCGCTGATTATACCATACAAATAGCCCTACATGACGATCAAGGGAGAAGAATCATATCAAAATCCATTCATTCATTCGAGGTTCCGTCTCTACAAACAGGTTGGAAGTCATGACACGCCATCTTTCTCAGTCTAGTGCAATCTTGTAGAACACATTCACTGTTCTCCCAGTCATCTCTTCAATACCCTTGAGCTAGCATTTTCGTCTTCCGCCTCTTTCTCTTTTCCCTTCGACCTTTCCTTCCATGATTTCTTTTTGGATGTTTTCATGCCTTCTTGTATGACCAGGCCCTATCGTATGGCGTCTGCTCATGGAGAAAACAGGCTGGGATCGACTCGTTTCTCCTGCATTGGGGGATGTAAGGACAAGCAGATCGAAAACCCGCATTTTTTTTTTTTTCAGTTACTCAACGGTCCGCTGGCTTTCTCTGGGTAGGGGTCCGACGTCTAGCCTTCTCAGATAAGGGTGAATTTATGTCGGAGGTCCCGTGTATATGATATGCACGTTAAAGAACCTTTGGCAGTTCAAAATCGATGGAAGAGTTGGTTGACTGCCGCTGTCCGGACAAAATTCCCAAATTCCAAATTTCTACCCACAAAATTTCCTAGCAAAAATTGACAACTCCTAAAAATCCGAGATAATCCTACTTTCTTATGATTGAAAGGCTAAGAAAAACAAACAGTATGGTCATACTACGAGAGCTTTCTTCTTTTTATGTCTTCTAGAGGGATTTTATTCTTCAGACCTAAATCTTGGATAATCTCTTTATTGTCTTCTTTGCTTTCCACGAAATTTCTTCTATCGAGGACATCAATCCATTTCTCCAGGCTGAATGTGTGGAGTCCAAGTTTCGCAGCCGTACATAAAGATGGACCATAATATTATTATAGCAAGGGATTAGATGCAATCTTGCACTGGTAAAGAGGAGGCACAGTTTGTGAAAAGAATGCTTTGTCATGCCAATCCGTCGTTTTATTTCACATTCCGTTCTTCCGTCCTCTGTTATGAGCTCTCCTAGATAGGTGAATCTACTAACCTGTTCGATTATCTTTCCGTCTATTTTGATGTTTACTTTAGGGTTGTCGCTTTTGTGGGTGATTACCAGAGTTTTTGTCTTTTTCGTGTCCATTCTCAGGTCAAGTTTTTCACTTTCATCTTTGATCGCAGAGACGAGTTCTTGCAAGATATTTTATTGTTCACTTTTTAAACATGGGGAAAACTGAACTTTTGTTTTTAAAGATTCCTATATTTTATTCATTGGTTCAAACCATTGCTTTGGACCACAATGGCTGTCTGACCGTTCCTTTTGATCTTTTAGGTGGGACAATTAAGGCTGGGGACTGGACCTATGGACCGTAACCTTGACAATATAATACAGAAATATTGTTCCCCCTTCCTTAGTCTTCGCATACATTATTGCTATTTTTTAACATCTCCGCCTTTCAGGCGGATGAACTAAGACATCTTTATACTGCGAAATAATTTTATATGTTGTCATATTGACAGGACGCATGCCGCATCGAAAACCTGTCTCTTATTTTTAACACGCGTCGGAGTTCATCATTGTTGAAAAAATGTTGCTGGTTTTGGGAGGTGAAGTTTGTGTATAATGAAATTAATAGTTTGAAAAAAGGATGGTGCCTTGATAATGCCATCATCATTGCCACGTCTGTGTCCCCGATATCCATCATATGAAATTTTCATTTGGAATCTGCCACCGCCAACGGCACAATCGAGAAATGGCCTTTGTAATTGGTGTATGCTGTAGTTATCCAGAGTGGACAGGCGATTTCAGCTGCACGTGCTTACCATCGATGACCCCAACACATGAAAGAAAATCAAGTGGTCAAGTTGCATCACCTGGAATAGGCATGTTTTGTAATGAGCTGAATTTTTTTCATAATAGTATTATTAGCAGTATTGGTACCCTAACAGTCTCTTTGATAGTTTTTTTTTAATTGCTGCTTGGACGATTCAGAAGGAGAATGCCAATAGTCTGGATGATTCCTCTTAAGTCAGAAACTTGAAGGCATAAATCAATCTTTCCTACACATGGCATTATAGAGCGTCTGTCTGTAACTCCTCTCCAAACCTTGGTTAAGAGCTGATGATCTACTTCCATTCGTATAATATTGGTGCATGCTTTCTTTCTCATCCAGAGTTATGTAGCACCCACTGTATCTGAAAATAAAATCTCAACATTTTTCTTTTTCTTTTCTTTTAAAAATCTGTTCATCTCCTCAGTTAGTAGTGTAGAGTGCAAGAACAGATAGATCAGCACCAAATTTCACATTTTGTTGTTGTTGTTGTTGTTGTTGATTGAAAACACAAAGAAGTAAGGACAACAAAACTAGTTAGCGTGTTCCTCTTGATCTCATCCCCCCCCCTCTCGGTAAAAAATACGTCGTTGCGATTTTCTGCTGACTCTACATCCTCATCAGGAGCAACCAAGAGCAACCTGCTCAAGGGTAAATAATTGATGGTTACAACGACTCATCTCTTCTGATTTTTTTTTTTTTTAGTAGGATTATCTCACCTTTAAGAGACTGCCTATTTTTGCTGATAATTTTTGTGGATAGAAATTCGGAATTTGAAATTTTGTCCGGACAGTGGCACGCAGTCTACTCTTTCATCGATTTTGAATTGCCAAAGGTTCTTTAACTTGCGTAACGTACATATGGGACCTTCAAAATATATTCGCCCTTATCCGAGAAGACTAGACGTGGGGCTTCCCTACCCAGAGGAAGCCAGGGGAGCATCGAGTCATTGAAAAACAAAAAATGCGGGTTTTCGATCTTCGTGTCCTTCCATCCCCCGATGCAGGACCCTCGAGTCGATCCCGGCCTATTTTCTCCATGAGCAGACACGAAACTACAGAGCCAGTGTGCCTCCTCCCCCCCCCCCCCCCTTCTCTATTTTGAATGATCAACCTCAAACAAATTAATGTGCGGACCAAAGCGGTCGGAAGAGACATCTGTAGCTCTATCACTATCAGTGTGCAGAAAAAGCCCACAGTCAAGTAACAGGAAAACAGAAATATCTCCGGACAGAGAGTCCTAAAAGCCCTGACGGCAGCGGAAACCACTTGTGTGAATGAGAATGTACATGTTTCCAAGACTCTTTCATTCTCACCGAAAAAAAAAATGTAGACGAGTTTGAAACCATGCAATTTTGCATTGACGTTTAACTGACACTTTTTGCTTAGAGCCATTTTGGGGAAACCCGGGTGGTTACTGGCTTCTCTTCCCATGCAGCGCTGAGATCTGGCGTGGCCAAGGTACCCACACGGTTGACACCGCCAGTCTGCCCAACCTATAATACAGCCTGGAGTCTGGTGGGTTGGTCTGCTGAGGGATTATGGAATCGGGGTGGAAGGTCGGATAAAATATACGGACTAGGACTTGTTTCCTCGGGGG
>JBCAUA010079535.1:0-10795 GCA_038406235.1 Peronia verruculata | reverse complement strand
GATTTACTTCCATGTTTGAAATGTAAACAACAGAATGGTGGGCGGACGCGGAAGTGAAACGTCATAAGTGAACGACCAATAGACGCTGGCCCATCTAGAATTTTCTCAAACTCAAAGCTTCGTTGCTACAACATTCACTCTGGGTCACATCCGGTACAAACAAACATAAAATCGTGACGTAGTATACATCATGACGTAATATGCACACACGGGATCTACACCATCCTGCACAAAATGCGTAGAGAGTATCCCACACGTGTTCGATGACGCAATGTTTCCATGGGCCAGCGTATGCACACATACTTGCATAGGCTCAGTGTACACAATCACGATTTGCTAAACAGCGTTCTTAATGCACACACGTGTACCCAACATAATAATATATTTAACCGTGATTCGTTACACTGTCTAGGAAATTTGAAGCTGGGTCAATTTTTACTCCATTAACACCTTACGTACGAAAGCTCACAAGAACTAAATTTTAAGTCATTGTACTAATTATCCTAAGGCAAGAATAAGTTTTCTCTTAATTTTGTTACACCTAGTAGTTACTATTTAATATGGGAATTTTATATAGTCCTGTATCTGTTGCGAGATGGGTTGTCGGACTAATAATTTATATGCTTCGCACCAGTCAGAATGAGAACTATGTCGATTTCTTACCATGTGGGGTTTTTGGTGTCATGTGAAAGCTTATTTTATAGCCTTTCAGGCGGTGTCAAAAGTTCTGAGCTGCCTTTATTCTAGTCAGATCTCATGAAGCTAAAAGAGATAAGCTTCCCTCCCGCTCCCCCCCCCCTCCCCCCGGAAATCCGGAAATTCCGAGAAAATGGAGTTTAAATGAACGGTCGAATCCATAAATCTACATGGCTACCTAAAAAAAAAAAAAAACGATTTTAATGAAGAAATGTTCATAAATCAAGGGTAAGACTGATACTGTCTTGTTCAGAAATGAATGCACTTTCGATTTCTGAACTTTTTTTTCTTTTAAATCGATGTCTGACCCCCTCACCACGTTCAAAGCCCGATTTCTCGGTTTTAGCCCAGCGACACACGTCTCATTTCGACTGACTGTGAGACATACAGGCAATGCTTGTGCTTCCTATGGAAAGAGGTAATGCCTCATATTTGTTCGACATGTGTTTGTCTATTTATTTAGTATCTATTTTCATTTGTGTAGTGAACAAGTTGGCCTTTACAGTCCATTTCCTCAATGGAGATTGGTTTTGATCAGCCCGATTTTGTCCCTTTGCCAAACACAATGGGTATTTAACAAGCTTAATAGAGAAGAAGACAATCAAATTTCTTTTTGTTCTTTGAAAGACTGATTAGAGAAGATATATTACGATCAGAAGAAAAAAAAATGTCCACACACCATGCATTTTTTGGCTTTTTGTTGTTGTTGTTGTTGTTGTTGATTCTGTATACTCTCAGCAAAGCACTCACCACTGTTTCCCCTGTACCCTCCTTGTGACTGTTTGGTTTATATATCAACCCAGTTACTTCTACATTGCACCTATCACGGTTGAGGACATTTACGAGTGAAAAGATAAGTAGGATGTTATAAATTGCACAAATCCAAAACTGATAACTGAAGGTATCAAAAAGAAATACTGCATGTGTAAACGTATGGTTACCATCTGTCCCGCCACATGGTTACATTTTCATACCTTCTTGAGTTCGGCAAAGTAACAAGGGGAGGGGGGGGGGTCCAAATTTCAGAATATTTCTATAACATGGCGGGGAATGAGACTTATGCTACAGAAAGCTTACCAAGGACTTTCAGGAAATCCTTTATAAAGGCAAAAGCCCACATGGTTGTGCCCGTCCTGGTCTTTGCCAGTTTGAGATCTGGCATTTCGGGGTTGATGTCAAAGACTGTCACCTCCACCATCAACTGGAGAGGTTGAAAGAGATAAACAGGGCAGAGAACGACGTGAGTTCATCATAAAACACACAACATATATTCGAAAATAAGTAAGACTGGTAAAATGAAACCCTTATGTCAACTGAAACGGCAGTGTTTAGGTCAATTGGAGATCGTTGTGCTCAGTCCTTTTACTTCCCTTTATCAGACAAAAGATGGATTGAACAAATAGTGCAAAGAGGGAAATATCCACTTTTGCACCCTTTACTTGAAACATACACAATGAAAATTTTTTAAAAAATTTTAAAAAATGATGGTATTACGCCTAAGGAGAATGTTTTCTTCATATTGTTATAATTTTATCTTATTTTGCAATCAGTCTTTCGAATAATAAGGAGTAAAAGGATTTCTTTTTTTTCCTCTCTCTCTCTCTCTCTCTCTCTCGCTCTCTCTCTCTCTTTACACTGCTTGCTCAACACATGTTTGGAAGTAAAAGTCTGGTCAAAATGATCTCTGTTACACAAATCCTTCTTTTGGAAAGGGCAGATAATCCTCGAAAATTATCCCCCATTCATGTGTACATGTCTTTCCAAAATGGATCATTGTGATTCACTATTGACAGAAACTTTTGAAAGAAAACATGAGAAAACTTCAAGTAGTCCAAAATTTTGCTTCAAAACTTGTTCTTGAGAACAAGAAATGTGAATTTGTTTGCTTCTCATTTTCTGTAGACCTTTCACTGGTTGCCATGTGGAAAATAACAATTTACAAGCATGCAAGGTTTTGTCATAACTATTGTTTTGTTTGTTCGTGTTACTAGTTAGGGTTTAACGGCACATCAGCACGATCACGGCTATATTGTGCCAGATACGGTAAGTTACGTTTACACTTCAGAAAGGCTAATCAAATAGGAAAGAGAGCCTAACAGAAGTCAGAAGCGACGTGATAGAAGAGATGTCACTCCTGGAACGTTGAGAATGGCCTTCTAATTGGAGACATTCCTCCGATGGCGGGCTTTCACCGTCTGCAGGTGGGAGCAGAAACCTTAATTCGAGACCCCGCGGAGGGAGTCATAAATGCAATACTGCATCATTATCAATGAGAACGTTCTTTCAGACTGACTGATACAGCAACACCATGTGTACTGTCTGAAATCGTCTCTTGACACAAGCAGATAACGTTATCCAAAATGATTAAGAAAACCGCTGTTTCTAGATCTTTCAAACCCCCCCCCCCCTTCCTCCTGAGATCTGGAATAGCGTTCCTCAACTTTTAAGAGAAGTTGAAGACAAATAAATAGAGAGGGGTAGTTCAAGACATATTTTTTAAGCATCTTTATATAAAAGTAAGTTAGGCACTAAGAATATGAAGAGAAGATGTTATGCAGGATATAACACTCTGTGTGTGTGTGTGTGTGTGTGTGTGCGTGCGCGCGCGCACGCGCCATTTGCTTGTGCTTGCATTTTATGCGTGTGCGTACTTGTACATTAATTGTTCCTGTTTTCATTTTTTTAAAATGTTGGTATCTGAGGTATTTACAGAGTTTGTTCGCTACGGGTTTGGCGCTATATTTTGCTATATCTTACTATGTGTTAAACGCACTACTTGTGAAAACATTAACAAATTTGAAATTAATTAGAAGTACAAATTGTAGCTCATACCTTGAATTTTTCATGGTGCAAACTTGAAATGCAAAACATAAACGTTTATTCCCCCCCCCCCCTTATCAGGATGCTTAACCTGTATCCCTTGAGCTGCGTAACTATAAAGCAATGAAACCACTATGACCGTCAACAAATTACTTCCCTTTGTCAAGTAAAAGAGAAATACCGGTAGGACAAACAGTGTAAAGAGATGAACGTTTACTTTAGAACGTGATAGAAAAGTCTGAAAAAAAAAAAAAATCCACTACATGATTTTTTAAAAAATTATTTGTACCATATTTTTCAAATATTAACAGAGAAAGTGATTTTGTCCTTTTTTTTTTTTTTTCAATGCTTGATCTAAACCTCTTGTACTTGGCCAAGGCAGGCAACCCAGCTGGCTAAAAAAAAATGTTTCATTAGGTTTGTGAAAACAAACCCATTTATCCTCTCCCCGTCTTGTTTTCTCTTCAACTGTAACCGTTACCGTGACTAGAGGCGATGCAAGCAATAGCAATACCAATGTCACCCGTAGAAAGTACGAGATCTACATCTACCTTATAGAATTGCTGGCCGTATGTTTGACAGTGCCGGATGATGCCAAAGTGCCGCTTTCCATACTTTCTCTTTACCGTTTCGTTGTACGCCCTCTGCAGTCTGCAACAGGGATTGGCATAGACATACATATTTATCCAGGTTAATACATGTATACAACCGCCTTTCTGTGTCTATAGGTACAGACACTACATTTTCTCCTAGCGCCCTAACGTTACCCACCATTACACTGGCAATGGCATGTCGCTCTCCATTGCCTTTCCTTCCTTATCATCATCAACGCCATTTTCATCATCATCTCCATCATCTCATCGTTTTACAAAATATATCTCAAAATTAAGGTGACTCATTGACTGTTGACCGGCAACTAATCAAATACATCAAAATAAAGGAAAAACAGTATGAAGAATTTTGAAATGAGTTAACGAAATAAACTAATATTGCTAGCCAAATTTTCGAGCCTGCTTTGCTTTTCGATCTCATCATCCTAACCATCAATTTGCTGAAGTATCTATCATCAGCAGCAGCATAATCACCATCACTACATCAACTAAGTTCCTAAAAGGAAGCAGTTAACCCCCCCCCCCCCAACCCAAACAAAAATCTAAGTGAACACCAAACTTCAAAGCCTGTTTCTGAGCCCTTGACAACTACAGTATTAGGCAATTAATCTCTGATGTTCACAACCCTAACATGCCCTACGAACACTGCACAACTATAACCCTTGTCGGAATGCACGTCGACCAGAGTATAAATTATAGATCTATTTGCTCCTGTCCAAATGGTGCCTGGTTACTCCTCCCTAGCTATCGTCAGTTTTGGACCAGTGAGGAACTGGCACCACTGCACAGTGTCCTGTTTCCGAAAAGTGTGGACTATTACTCACCGAAACAAATCATCTTAAAAATCAAAGAATTAGAATAAATAAATCTATAGACATAATACCAGTACTATTACTTCATAAAAGCCAAAACCATGTTCACAGCATTGTCTGCTGTCAGGCCTATGGCCGAAAGAACGCTGTCAGTGTCACCGTCAGTGTTGATTCGCGTTTGAACGCGCGAATTTCAAACACACTCACACTATCGTTCAAATGTGAACCGATGCGGACAGCTTTCTTTCGGCCATTGGCCTAACATTAGCACAACGCTTTGAGTGTTGTTTTGTTCTTTAAGTCTTTTTGTTACTAACTCTGCTTTATTTTACTTTTCTTTTTTTCATGGGGAAAAAAATCGGGCCAGACTGGGGGAAAACTTCTTAAAGAGTTAAAGACCTCGGACCGGAATTTAATGATTTACTTCAAGGAATGATTTAATCATGTTTCATAGATGCTGCTGTTGGACATGCCAGGACAAACATATTAGGAAAGTCAGGATTCTGGGGTGAGGACTGATTTTGACCGGTCGTATTACCTTCCTTTGTCAGACACAAGAGATGTTGAACGGACAAAGAAAAGAATTAAACAATCTCTTTTCTTCTCTGGTCATTTGAAAGACTGACTTTGTTGTTGTTTTGTTGTTGTTTTGTTTAAAATATATCATATTATTAAGAAGAACACCTTTTCTTACACCATGAATTTCCAGGAATTGTTCATTATGTAAGTTTCAAACAAAGAGTGCAAAAGTGAAATCCTGTAGGGATCCATTAATCTTGCAACAGTCTCCTTCTAATGAGGTTACATGGCAGGAATCTCGTTCTGGTTTCAAGCGCCGGACACAACGCTAGTTAAACAAAGGGTCAAATATTTGGCCAAACAAATTCATCAGCCCCTCTGCTGTGCTAATATGACTGATTATTTTCTACTTTAGAAAGCAAAAACGTTTAGTCTGTATCGATTTTACCATGCAAGTGTCGATGGAAACGACTGCTTGGCCACCAGACTTTCTCTTTCGATCTAAAAATATATTTCAGAAATGTTGTTGGATTATCTCGTCATCTCGAGGGATAAAAACAAAAAAAAACAGGCAGGTCATTTGCCGATTTGGATGATTACATGTAAGTGAATGCCAATCACAGACACTACACGAGATGGAAAAACGACCACAAAGAGTCATGTTCTTTCCGATCCTTCCTTTCCTGGCTGGCGGCTGCTCTGTTGTATTCAGAATGTCTGTGTAGGCGCTAAGCATCCCTCGAGATGACCACCGGTAGGAGGTGGAACGATAAGATAGTACGAAATTGAGTACACCGCTGCTTTCACAGTGAACTGTCGGCCGCAGTATCTTTCCAGGAAGCAGCGCTAATGTTGCAGCATTTGAGGTTGCCCCTCAGGGTGTCTATGTACATGTATGTCTTGGGAGGGCTTATCAGGTCACAGTGTCCTTATTTCAGTTGTCCGCAGAGCAGCCTCTTTTGGAATTGTACTGTCTTCACTTCAAAACTGATGGTCTTTATAAGCTTTTCAACCTCCTGTAGTGGTGGTTATCTCAGCTCTCCACAACCGTGGTAAAAAAACAAAAACAAAACATAACACTATTGTGCTATAACATAACACTACTATTATGTTATAACATAACACTATTGTATTATGTGATCATTCGATTCACTTCAAAACTGGCTGTTAGCCTAAAGAAGTCATAGAAGCCGAGAACTCAGTGACTCTACTGAATGTTCTTTGGAGAACAATTTCAACGCACAGTATGATAAGTGAGTCTATAATGAGCTAGATCGACTTCCTTGGGCTTGAAGGTTAACAAGAATTTATATCTTCTTACACAAAATACACGTATGTAGCAAAATGTGAATGTGAAGGTTTAAATGGGAGGTCGTTTTGACCAGCCGTATTATTTCCCTTGCCAGACATAAGAATTGTGTTGAACACGCAAAGTAAAGAAAAAGAACAAAAAAATCACACCTCATTATGCGAAAGATTGGTCACTAAAACATAAAAAAAGGTAAAATTAGTGCTTTAAGAGGAAAAATTACTCCCTGAATCTTTCAAAAATGTTCATAATGAATTTATGTTTAAGCAAAGTAGGCAAACGTAATTATTTTCTTTTTTATCGTGCTTGTTCAAAATTCTTTAATTCTGGCAAAGGGAAGTAACAGAGCTAGTCTAAACGATCTCTCACTGATGTTTAGAATTTTCATGAAACAAGTGCTAACAATCAAGAAGTTAAGAAACCGGGAAATATAAAGAGAAGAGAGGAAGGAGAGACAGAGATGCGATGATGATGAAAACCTCAGTAAGTGTTTCTTGTCCTGGCACAGGTTCGTGCTCTTGTTACTGCGGATGGAACTCATGGCAAACCGCGTCAGTCTTGAGGCGAGAACTTTGGCTGGAAAATCAGAGACACAAACTGAGAACACACCATAGCAACTGTACAGGTCTTACTTCCCTTTGCCAGACACACGGCAGTGTAAAGAAGAAGAAAAAAACTTGTCTTTTGGATATCTGAACGATTCATCACGAGCGCGCGCGCACACACACACACACACACATACACACACACACACGCACACACACACACACACTCAGAGATAGAGAGAGAGAATATTTTTAAAAGATGTTGCAGAAAAAAGATAACATTGTTTTTCTACAGATTACATTGTAAACCACTGCACTGAGTCACTTGCTGTACTTTGCACTGGTTACGTACGGACACAGCTGCGGGCTATTAAGTCACTGATGAACCCCTTTTGGCACTGAAGTGAGGTATTGGAGCTGGGATAGCCAAAGGGTACTACATAGCCTTTGGGACACTTCACTCGGTACGTCAGCGTGCCATTGATGCGCAAATTGCCTCCTCTTACCGGATAGTTCTCCGTTGGACACATTTCTAGAGAGAAAAGTAAAAACCAAACCAACCAAAATAAAACGAAACAGACGTTGCGGTGTGAAAAGGAAATAGGGAGAGGAAACATACGGAAAACAAATAATGCATTCACAACGAAGCGTGAGAAGACAACAGCTTAACAGGCCATTGTACACATAGCCAGCCAGTCGTGAAACTTAGCGACGGGAACTTCGAAGCTTGACGTGTTTGGTAGATCTTTACTGCTACTGATGTGACTACTACTAGAGCAGCTGCTCCAGCTGTTATTATTATTATTACTACCACTACTACTACTACTCCTACTACTACTACTACTACTACTACTACTACTACTATTACTACTACTATTACTACTACTACTACTATTACTACTACTCCTCCTACTTTTACTACTACTATTAGGCCTACTACTGCTGCTGCTGCTATTGCTACTAGTGCTACATAACTACTCTTGCGGTTACTTAGTTGGCCTACTGTACTGCTACTAACACTAGTGCTGCTGCTGTCACTACTTCTACTACTACTACTACTACTAACTACTTCTGCTAGTGCTAATACTCTTGTGGCACTTGTAGCTAGTATGACTACCGTACTAGTATTGCCACTAGTGCTTCTCTTGCCGCTGCTCTACCACTACAACCTCCACGACTACTACTGCTACTACTACTTCTGAAACTACTATTGCCAATGCTGCTGTTAAAACTACTACTGAGTTTACTGCAACTGCTACTACTATTGCTATTATTATTATGTCTACTATGCTACTACTAGCTGTTGCTGCTGTTGTTACTACCACTACTGCTACTTAGGACCGTTGCTGCTACTATTGGTACATGTACTACTAAACCTACTGGGATTAGGCTATACTACTCAAAACGTTTGAGTTTCTTCTTCTGTCTCTATTGATCTTTTTCTCCAAGCAGACAATTGAGAAGGTCTGCATTTCTGCATTGGTGGTGCAGTGACAAATACTTAGATTGAGAGTGCTTTCCTCTTCGCATGGTAGCCTATCTCTCATGACGGAATCTACTGGCATTTGACGAGCTTCGTCTAACAAAGTACCGGTATAACGGAGCAAGTAAGTGTATCTGTACTGTGTTGATCTGATTTGTCTCTCTTTGTTCTCTGCCTTGTCTCATTCACATGTACTCATTTGTGGCCCTCGGCTCTTTCTCGAATTTGGACAGATCAGTGGAAACAAAGTCATGAGTTACATTTAAAAATCTGGGCATACTCATCGAAATAAGGGGGAAGGGGGGGGGGATATTAAAAAAAGCAACAGGACCTTGGGCACCGATATTGAAACTTTACAAGAATGCAAGCTTCATTCAGAGGCTTTATTACATCTCATGCAGATCTGCCGCTTTCTTAGAAAACTTCCCCTTTGAAGACCCTTGCAAAGCCCAGATCACATTACATGATTACAATATTATAATATTATAATATCGGTCCTTGATAACATCGTGGCCCTTCTGTGCACCCACTGGGAAAAGGATTACTGTGTTGATGTGAGAAATATATAAGCCTACATAAGCACACATACACAGAGAGAGAGGGTAAGGGAGAGAGGGATTTTATTTTGTTTATTGAGGGTGGGTGGGTGGGGGGGGGATGTAGAATCAAATGTTATCATTCTGAAGACAGAGTAGGTCTAGACCATTGATGAGACTGTGCTACATTGACCGTGATAGTCGAGTACCGTCTAGATGTGCTTCCTGCAACTAATGGTGCCCACATTGTGTATTAAATGAGGTTAAAAACCACTGATTACATTAAAACAAATCTGGTTAAGATATCTTATCGACTGCCACAGCAATAGTTTTTTTTTTTTTTTTTAAATTGGGAAGAGATTTTATGGACACCCTGTACTTCCACGTATCCATCTAGATCTAGATCTAGATCTTGCTATCTCTCGACACGGAACAGAGCCATACTTATGAATAAAATTATCGGCCAGAAGAATGTTAAGATAAATGTGCGCATAAAATACCAATCCTACCCACACCTATCCTACAGAGACATTCAACGCTTTCTTTCTTTTTTTTTTCCAACCCTACCGCACCGTCCCCATACAAATATGGACACAGACATGCTCAAAATGTCAGGGTCAAATAGATCTATCTAGACTAGATCTAGATCTAGACCTAGACGTCTAGATCAAGATCTATACTTCTAGTATATCCTCATAATACGTGTTGTTCTTGATGTCATAAACTTACCACGAAGCTCACTTTCGCGTGTAACATCTGACCATTTCGTTTTATAAAATTTAAGCGCTGATTCAAATGCCGGTGTAATTAATGATGATAAAATGATTGGGACTAGCAAAGCGGTTATCCGCTGTTGCGACATGTTGAAAATGTGGGATTTGCGAGCAATTAGTATGACGTCACAATAAAAATTTGAAATTAATGTCGCTTAGATCTAGCATGTGGTAGTATTAAGCCCGCCATACACGTTCACTTAATTTGACTCCGTATTTTCTTCAGATGTATCGACACTAGCTCCGGACTCAGTTCAACTGAACGTTCGAACACTCCACACGTTCAGTTGTATTCATGCTGTGCGACTCAGTTTTCTCCATGAAGTGTGTGTGCGTTGGGGTTTAACGACACATCAGCACGATTAAGGCTATACTGTGTCAAACACGGTAAGATGCGTTTAAACGTCAAGAAGAAGAGAGGAAAGAAAGCGGGACAGAAGACAGGAGCAAGGACAGAGAGAAGAGATATCTCTCGTAGAATGTCGGGGGTGACACTCCATGGGAGACACCCCACCGATGGCGGGCTTACACCGCCTGCAGGTAGGAGCAGAGAATCTACTTGTAAACCCTTGCCCCCTCTCGGGTCTCCGTGTAGTTGTAGATAGCCTTGCTGCAGTAGTGCAACGTCACGGACTGCCTATGCTATTTCTTGTAAAACAATAAACTTCTAGTAGCCAAAAACATGTTAGCG
>JBCAUA010079524.1:0-10795 GCA_038406235.1 Peronia verruculata | reverse complement strand
AGATAGATAGATAGATAGATAGATAGATAGATAGATAGATAGATAGATAGATAGATAGATAGGCAGGCAGGCAGACAAGCAGACGGTCTGACAGGTAGGGGTAGAGGGGCAGATAGACATATTATTTGAATGTAAAAATGAACCTCCGCTGATCAAAGCTAAATAGATTCCTACAAACGAGACCACTGAACTACAGTTGAATTAAAGTAGTTCATGAATTTAGTGATGATTATTTTATTGACATAGTTAGCGACAGTCAATGGGCAACACTCGCCTTTATTCAACACCTAGAATTACGCTTTACACTAAGATATCTCTGAAGATCTATCAACCCCCACCCCTTCTCCCTCCTAACCACCCCTCCCCCCAAGTCTTCGTTTTGTTACATTAAGTCACTAAAAAATAAACAGATACAGAAATAAATAAAACCTTTTTATTTAACCCTCTAGAGCCCATATTGCATATATGGTGGTCATCATGGACGATTATTTTTTTTTTTTTTAAGCAGTTTACAATAATCTCATCAGTTGCTCTTCAAGTATATCTTAGACATAAATTTCAAAGCTTCTACCCTTAATATAACTGCTGTGAATAGCCCTACCGTGTTGTTTAAAGCGTTGCAAATAAATCAGATAGATCCAAACGTGATAATGTTTCATGGATTCTAGATGGTTAATTATAACTTTATCAGAGCAGGACAAGAACTTCCATGACTCAAATGTTCGATATTTTACTGTACGCCTGCTATGGTTCTTTTCACCTGTTTAGTCACTTGAAGCACTTGAAATCTGCGTTGATGCTGATCTCGTAGCGGCAAGAGTTCATTATTTGACAACACAAAAACCTAGAAATCCCCACCAGAGTGTTTGGATCCCCTGACTAAAAACAGAACACTCACTGATGTTTGCTACCGCTCCATCAAGAGATCTGAGAACAACAACTGTCACCGGTCCAGTGTATTTTCTGTGTGTTTTTCTATGTCAGTGGTAGTGAACGGCTAGGAGTGCTTGTACTTCACTATCAAAATTTCTATCAGTTCTCTTGTCGGAATAGATCAATTACTTAGCTTGGCTGTTCCTGTAGTGCTCTTCGTGACTTAATCTACTAATGAAATGGTTGATGGATTTAGTCTTTTGTGGTACCTGCAGGTCAAGGGCAGGTTAACAGTGTCTGTCCTTTTTTTACCCTCGCTTTGTTTACTGCCTTGACTTCTTTGTTCAGTTGTTGCTCTCGGCTTTTCCTCGTTATAATCTGGACAGACCGGAGGCGATAAAGAGTCATTACAAGCAGAATATCTGTCTTGGGCTTTTAAATCAAACTTGCCAAAATCCAAGAATTGTTCATATTCGACTACGCCAAAAACCTGGAAATCTACGACGGAGTGTTTGTACTGTTCGCTTGGTTGGAACAAATCTATTGCAGATAAAGACTCCAGTCGAAAAACCAGATGTCATATTTTCTACAGGGAGAAAAGAAAAACTGAAATTAAAGTTAAAAAAAGTCCATAGGTTTTCACTGTATACTCTTTTAAGAAACTCTCTTTTTAGCAGAACTACCTGGTTTTTCCAAATTATTGTTCTGGTTAACAAATCTTAGCGGTGTGTTTTATAACGTCGTGCAAGACTCACTTTTCATTTTAAAAAATGTGACATCTGGCTTTCCAGGCCACTGAAAGTCAAACAATTACTGGCCGGTGCTAAACATAATGCTGAGCACACTCTTGTTGTTTCTTCCCCATATCTGGGGAAATGTCTGAAGCTTTACCTACTATACACACTTCTCCTTCTTCTTCTTTCTTTCTTTCACTTTCTTGTAACGGGGTTAATGACGTAGGTAAAAACAGTCTTCTGTCAGCGGCAAGGCCAGTGGCCTCGAAGAAGGACAGCTCACGGTTTCTGAGGGTGTCTGCCACACAGTAGCTCCAGCGTCGTCTAGGCCTTCCCCTGGCTCTCCAGCCCGAGTATCTGGTGTTATATGCATGAGGAGCTGCTTGGTTTGGGGGTAGTCTTGTGAGGCGTCTGAACCATTTAATCGTCTGTTGTACACACACATCAGTTCATATTCTCACAAATTTCGTGTCATCTCTCGTATTCTCTGATGGTCTTAGTGACTCACTAACTAAACACATACAATAGGTGGAGAGAGAACAGCCGTGTGCTGCATTATAACAATAACTGAAAATGGAATCTCCCCTGCAAAAAGAGCTTAAAAAACGTCTCTAATACACTATGATATAACGTCCAATCTATCTCTGAAAGTGCTATTTTTACGACAATCCCGATTAGTATTTGTTATCTTCTCGCTTTTCTCTCTCAATCACTCTCTCTCTCTCTCTCTCATTTACAAAATGCAAGATTTTGGTGGGAAAAAAAGTGATGTAATGTATGACGCTATTTAAGACCAACAACAAAAAATAATAATCTCAATTAATAATTAAACGTTGATTTAAAAGCAAAAAGGGGAAGTTTTGTCAAAGTGACGATAGTAATTCTGTACCATCAATGACCGAGGGTCTGACAAGCTTCCGCTCACTGTTCGTACAGGTCATGCCATCTCATCTCTCATTTCGATTTACTGCTTTTTACTAATTACATGCGATTGTGTTGGGAGGACGTGAGTAGGAGAAAGGGGGAAGGTGGGAAGGGAGGGGGGCATGAGTACAGTGTTGCTGGTGCTACCGCTGTACCTGCTGTTATTGAATGAAATTGGTAGATCGTAGACGGAAAAGTAGAAAGGAAAAGAGGAAGAGGCAGAAGACGAAAAAAGCTGGCTCAAGAATACTGAAGAGATGACTGGGAGAACAATGAATGAGTGCTGCGAGATTTCACTAGACCGAGAAAAATGGCATGTCACGACCTCCAACCTCTTTGTAGAGACGGAACCTTGAATGACTGACTGAATGAATGAATGAATGAATGAATTTATGAATGAATGAATGAAATGAATGAATGTTAGATTGACTAGCTATATGGCACCCAACAGGCTGCCGTCTTGATTACTTCCAAGAAAGCTGAGAATGTCTGTTGGTGTTTCCACTGGGTGTGTCGAGGTAACAATACATTGTAAAGCGTTTAGACCTTGTACACTGTGCGGGGATATGAGCATTATATAAATACCCTGTATTCCTTTTCTTTTCATCATTACTATTATTTATAATTAGAAGAGAACCCACAGTCATAGTACCGAAAGTACAATTCGAATCAAGCAGGCTCGCGAGTATTCAATTATTATCGCATTTTTAATAACGTCAAAGATAATAAGCTTTTTCGGGTTTATGTAGAAAGAAACACAGATCCATATGTGCCAAATTTCACATGGATCCATTCAGCAGTTTCCGAGTCCATAAGCCTATTGTGGGTTTTGCTGCATATTTATAATATAGATTAATGACGAAACATGAATATAAAAACCCACGTTCTTCTTGTTGCGTTGTTCTTGTTGTTGCTGATGGAAAATAGATAAGATAAGATAAGACATCATAAGATAAGATGAGATAGACAACACAGGCTTTATTTGCCCTCAAGAGAAAATTGCATTCGCTGTTGATGAAACAAGACATATGTGAGACACATTAACACTTATATACCAACAAAAATTATCATGTACAGCATCGGAACAAGACAGGCTCGAGAAACAGTGCCTTAACCTGATAATTAACATACGCGCACAGCAGCGCTGATAGCAATCATGAACTTCTGTAACGCTCACGCTTAGATCTTACTGTGTGTTGTTGAATTGTTTGTTTAGCGCGACCTTAACCAAACACTCGATGGCTTTATCACACTCTTCTACATTTCTAATCTCTGCCACTCTCGGCACTCCAGTATCTTCCTCTAGCAAGTCTATAATGCTATGCTTGGCCTTCCTCTGTATGCCCTCCCCCTCTTCGGCTACCAAAGAATAGTCTTCGACCCGACCTCAGTTGCAGATCTATAGCAGCGCCTAGCCAAAGTCAATCTACGCTTCTCGACTCCATCAGTCAGTTTTGGCAATCCTGCATGTTATAGATCTCCATTTGTAAGTTCTTACAAGTTTCTTATCCCTGTTGTTGCTATTGTCTTGCTTTTTTGTACTGTTGTTGTTGTTGTCATATATATTGTTATTGTTGCTTTTTTTAAAATCAGATTAATTAATCGCTTTCTATATAAATCAAATTTATCCTTTACAGTAAAATGCATGAATGAAGTTGACATATAATAATGTAAGCTTTTTGCTACTCAGAAAATTAGGATAACAAAACCACAGTTTTAATGTTGCTCTGTGATCGGGCAACAATTATTAACCACGATAGTAATTATCCTATATTATTGCATATATAGTACATGTATATACTAAACAGTGTGATTTATAGATTTTCACCCATTCCGTACATATACAGAACCCACATACCATTTGTTTAGACTGCTTTTAGTTTTGTAGACTTTCTAAGGAAGACAAAAAAAAAAAAAAAAGTATGTAGTAAATGTCATTTGACATTTTGTCATTCTGTGATACCTTGGATATGACTTATTCAGGAAATAGTAATATAAAGAATTGTGCTGAAATGAAAAATTCCTTGACCACATTTTGATCTAGAATATTATTGTTTAAAAAAAAAAAAAGAAAAGAAAAACTTGGGATATATCACTCTTTATCATAAGAACAGTTTAAAAATAAATTAATAAATACAAAAATAGCAGTAGATTATAATACCTGGATAATTTCATTTTTTAAATTTTTTTAAAATTTGTTTTGCCACCCACCCGAAATAACTTCACCAATTATATTCGTATATACCCATTTCGCACTGTCACTTCCTTTTCAGATGGCCACTGAGGCAAGAAACAAACTGAGTTATCAAATGGTCTAACCAAACAATAACAGAAACAACAAAATAAAAAATCTTTTTTTTTTTTTTTTCTTATTTTTCTTCAACAGGTATGTTTTTTTGTTTAAAAAATACAAAGTGAAAAAACGAAACACAACAAAACAAAAATAAAGTCCTTACCTGGTGCCACGTCCAGTGATAAGTTTGAACCCCAGAGTTTTACTATCTGGAGCTAAAAATGTGAAAGACAAGTGTAGGCGATCAAGCGAATCAAGTGGTGTATGGCACAGCACGGAGTTCTCTACCAGTAACGTCACGACAATAACAATATGTCACTAGCTTTCTTTGAGCTGAAGTCTCCGTCCATAAACTAGCCTTCACCTCCCAATCCCACTCTCAAGCTTTTGTAAAAATCTGTCTCGCTTGATGTGAGGCCTCCAACAAATAACAAACCAATCGTTCAGGTGTTCTCAAGCTCTGGTGTAACAGATTACACCGATGGCTTAGTAATCACTGGTGTTTGTTCTCTCTGAGAAAATGAACTTTCGAGATTTGTCTTTCAGTAAAACAGTCGCAAGAGAAAGATCTGCTTTCACAGGTTTCTGTTTGTCTTGTCTGTTTTTTGTTTTTTTTTTTCTGAGATATCCTGTTTTCATAACTTAATCTCTAGTGTCCAGTCGGGTAAGATTATAACTTTATGCCTGCAGAGCCGTAGTTGAAGTTCTTGATATTAGGCCTATTTTGGTAGTCTCCTGTTTGTAAACAGGACGAAGAAAATAAAATTGACACCATGAACAATATAAACAGCGGTAACAGGTGTTAAGATGTTAGAAAACACAGGAAACAAAGAACCTTGAGGAAAAGAGGCTTAGAGCAAAGAAGAATAGAGGAATAGAGAACGAGACAAGAGGTAGGAGACATAATGATATAGGGAGAGAGGAAAACCTATGGCTTTATCAAATAATCTAAAATTAAGTGTCGGGCACGTAGTGTTGTTTCTGACAAACTTGTAATAGGCTAAAGGAGTTAGATCTATTTATGTTTGAGGAAAGTAAAGAGGCCAAGTAAATGCACCCTCTATGTTTGTACCAAAAATAAGAATCGGCTGCCAGAGTCTTTATCAAATTTGACATTATTGTATTTAAAAAAAAAAAAAAAACGCCGCCAACTGATACTATACGGGCGATCCTGGATCGAGAGATGGAGGACGGGGGGATATTAAATACTCAAGACCACTTTAAATACTAAACATTTAATTATACTATTATGTTTTTGTGCAAACTCGTTTTCAGGCTGTCTTGACCTGACGGGTGCTCTCTTAGGTGATGTTTGTTTTCCTTCGGCTAACGGGAAAAACCCTCCAGTATTGGCGGATATTGATGTAGTCTCGCGTGATTTCGTGCCTGGCTATACCAGTGGGTGCCTATGGCGTGGTTTGATTTATGCACTGATCTGATTTTGTCCTTACCTGGAACAGCGGGAGATTCGCATAATCAGTGTTTGATGGGTATTTACATGTTTTTATATCTTACGCATTTCTAACAGCTGAGAACTTATAGAAATTTATCTGTTCATCTAAATTCGCCGCTCCTTGATAAACCTTATATAGATTTACTGCGTCGGACGATGCGCCCGTAATGATTAATCAGTTACTGTATTCTGCTTATTTTCTTTCTCATTTGAGCCACAGCCTACTCCTCCCTCTTCCCACCCTCTCTCTAATGCTACGTCAGTACAAGTTCCAATGCTATTTTATCATGAAATAAAATCAAAGGTTAAATTCCATTTCTTTTTGTTCCTGAAACTCGGGTTTTTTTTTTTTTTTTTAATAAACCAAATACTGCTTATGTAGCAAACGTCGGTAAATTCATTATTATCTCTTAATATCTTCAAATCAGAGATTTTGTTTCTCTGTTTAAACTTATATAAATATATATATTTATATAAGTTATATAAATATATTTATTTATATATATATATATTATATAATAGATAATTGTGACGTGAAATATAAAGCAGGCTTGAAGAATAACGAGAATGAAGAGTTATTACATTATTGTCTGTCCAACATTAATATTTTCATTTCTTTTCTTTCAGTGTGTACAGGGGCTACTCTATAGTTTCTCGATATTTCGTCTGTTGACGGTAAGGATTGTTGAAACAGCTTTGGGAAATAAGAGAATCGGTTTCCCTGCACTGGTGCATGAATAAATATCCAGAGCTTATCCGTTATGTATCATTTCGTCTCACTGCCTGACCTGTGTTTGTTATTGATCAATGTTTGTTTGCAAGAAATTGACTATCAAATTTTTGTCTCCGTTATCTCCTCTCGTGTGTTTGGAGCTGGACCAGCTAAGATCAGCTCAGGCTGTCATGTTCTGCCGATCTCTTTTTCGGACAATTATTATTTTTGGCCAGCTGAGATAACCACCACGACAGGAGGTTGAAAAGCTTAACAAAACCATAACCGTAACCGCGAAACAGAGGGCTAACTGTGGTCGAAATATGAGACACTGTTTAGGAGGAGAAGTTTCTGCTGCACTTTGAAACTTTTACACATTGGAAATAACAATGGGCTTACCATCAGATGATTTCATTTTGCAATATTCATTATTGTGTGAATAAGCCTCTCTGTCCACTCCAGCTCAGTCGGTTACTATCCTGCGTTCATCTTTTCATTAAACGGAAGGGGAGCGTCTGTCGTTTTTCGGAGATATTTAAAATAATCTCAGTCTTCTCTCACATTGTTTATCTTCCAACAATTTTCCACACCTTTGAGATGACATTTTTATTTTTGAAATTTCAATTTAAAGTACAACTCAGCCGGTATGGATGTACTGTGCCTAGTAAGGGTACCGTACCCATATCTTAGATTATCTTAGAATATGTTTATGTCAGTTTAGATATTAAGGATGATATCTTTACATCAGAATTACAAGCGTGTTTGCATATAATAAATATTCAAATTTTTCACTCACAATCGATCTGCTTACATTTTGCAATTTGTAAAAGGATCAATATTTCAGTTATGAAGGTGATATCGTCAGTGGTTATCAACCCGACTGACAAGCACTGCCCCTTAGTGATGTTTAAAACAACCGTAACAACAATAACAACAAATAAACTGTGTTAATTATTATAATTTAACTGTAAGACTCCCTTGCTTAGCTGACACCATTTTCATGGAAGATTGACTTTGATTATAGGGTTATTGCAGCTCAGCGCGACCCTTGTCTCTCTTTCTCTCTGTCTCTCTAACTGTCTCTCTCTCTATCTGTGTGTGTGTGTGTGTGTGTGTGTGTGTGTGTGCGCGCGCGCGCGCGCGTGTGTGTGTCATTTAAAGAACAAGGACAGATAAAGAGTTCTGTACAAAAGCAGTGATTTGACTGAAGTGAAAATGGTAACCCTCTCCAGTTCCGAGTCCTATTTTCAAAGCTTCTTCTAAACCTTCTTTCCGAATCGAAATATGATATGGATCTCCTGTCTAGGTGTTACCATCTTCACGGAAAATTGGTTATGTTGATCAGAAGGAAAATTACAGTCCAGCGAAAGCCCTGTCTGTGAATAAAATCAATCATGCAGAGTAAAGTCTAGATGTCAAAGGGCCAAACATACCAAGTAGTGGGACATTAATGATGCTGACTGAAAACTCGGAGAATCCTAGGAGTGGAGAAAGCAGACATTCAACAAACAAAAACCTGAGAACGGATTTGCTAATAGAAAGACAGAGAAAAATAGTATCTGTTGAAAAAGTAATGGAACAAGATTAACACCAAGAGAGATCAACAATTAGAAGAAGAATCGGCAGATAAGAAAATGAAAAGAATGAAAAGGGTGGGTATTTACTATTTATATTTAGTACACACTCGCACTCGGGCAGTGAAAGCACCTTTATTTCTACCCTTTCTAATTCATTCACCCACTTATTAAGCACATTATTCGGCTAATGTTTTACATTATACATTTCGGTTTTCTTCTTTTTGCGCCTTTCTTTTCCCGTGAACTTTTATTGACTCAAATCAAGGTAACCTCGTTGACAAATCAGATGAAATTCAGAACAAATGCGACTTTTTATTCCTGCGTAGACCGATATCAAATCTGAAGCATCATACAATGTATATGATACTTTTGAGTTTGACCAAAAGAACACAATTTTTAAAAGCATTCACTTAAGCCGCTTTTAACATTTGAGTTTGATCGTTTCATAGGACATGTGATATGATGTAATAATAGTATTTAAGCTTTTTCTGCATAGGGAAAGTTCATTTTAAAAAGACTATTTGTGGTAAGTATGTCTTAAAGTGACTGTGCTGAACTCTTAGAATAATAATGAAAAAGAGTCAAGTGTCACCATTATCTAGATAGGTCAGGGGAAGCCAAACGGTGTTTGTCATTTTGCTGGGCCACAGGGTTATGCACATTACAGTTACTCTCTTCTGTGCTACAATAGTAATAAACAATGTGTTTTGATGTTGCTGTAAAAACAAAATCATTGCTTTATAATTATGTTTACTTTGTATATTTAGACATACAGGGCTTTTTGTTCATCACTGTCACCCGATGTGGACCTGCCTTCACATGTTGCATGATGTCACATGTGCCGCACCCTAACGCTATCAAACGATGGACACTGCATTACTATCATATGAGCAGCTACTGAGTAAATCTGTTATATCCCGGGTGTTAGGAAAAGTGTGTAAATTATTATTATTGTTGTTGTTGTTGTTGTTGTTATATATGTGGGAAATAATTGCATGATATGATTAAAGTGGACACCAAAAACTGTTGTTCTGGTCTGATGCAAACACGAAAATTTGGTTCTATAATATGATATTACAGGGAATATAGCAAGTTCATCACACCACGTCTGTCTTGACCGCAAGGAAAGAAGAAAGAGACAGAGGGAGGTCGAGAGATTGAAGGTGGTTCGTTCTTGGTGACGTCTAGTTGAATCAGTGGTTCGTTTGTTTGTTTTTCTTAAGCCTTTCAGTCTTAAGAAAGTAGGATTATCTCGGCTTTTAGAAGCTGCCAATTTTTGCTGAGAAATTTTGTGGGTAGAAATTTGGGAATTTGGAAATTTTGCCCGGACAGCGGCACGCAGTCTGCCCTTCTATCGACTATGCACTGCCAAGGGTTTTTAATGTGTGTAACGTACATACGGGATCTCCTAAATATATTCGCCCTGTCCGAGAAGGCTAGACGTCGGGCTTCCCTTCCTACAGGAAGTCAGGGGGCCGTTGAGTCACTGAAAAAAATGCTAGCTTACGATCTTCGTGTCTTTCCATCCCCCGATGCAGTACCGGTGAGTCGATCCCGGCCTGTTTTCTCCATGAGCAGACGCTATACCACAAAGCCACTGCGCCCCCTCCCCCCCCTTCACTCTTCGGTGGTTCGTCTGGTAGTTTACTTTTATTTAAAAGATCCTGCCAGAGGACCAGGAGTGATGATTTTACTCTCGCAGTCCAGACAAACATGAACAGAGATGCATAATAATTAAATCTCACTCAACATCTCCGACTGGTTTAATGTCACTGGTCTTTGATCGATGAAAGTCACAACGCATTGGCTGAAAAACGACTTTGATCGATGAAAGTCACAACGCATTGGCTGAAAAAAAAAAAAGGAAAAGTAGGGGGAGGGGGGTAGAGAGAACCAGAGAGCTGTATGGGTGTGCATGGATCCAGTTTGTAGCTAACCCCCTCAAGATATATAAAACAAATAGTGTCAGCTCGTTCGGAAGAAGCCCAGCAAGTTATGTTTTCTTGTATTTAAATTTTAAGTTAGTGGTATGCATATTATATAAAACTTTGAAGTGATATAGTTGTCAGGTGCCTGTAAACGAATGAATGTTGTCAACTGCCTCGTTCTTCCGCAGTCGCCCTGGTTACAACGCTGTCATAATAACATCAATGGCTTCATAGTCGACTGGCCTTTTTTTTTTTTTTTTGAGATATTATCTGACGTTTCCATTTCAACTGCGATGGAATT